>KN485564.1:14756-44132 GCA_000787095.1 Periophthalmodon schlosseri | reverse complement strand
AGACTCCTAACAACCCACTGTGTTCTATACAGACTGCACCGAGTTCTACAGAGACTCCTAACAACCCACTGTGTTCTATACAGACTGCACCGAGTTCTACAGAGACTCCTAACAACCCACTGTGTTCTATACAGACTGCACCGAGTTCTACAGAGACTCCTAACAACCCACTGCCCTGTGTTCTATAGAGACGGCACTGTGTTCTATAGAGACGGCACTGTGTTCTATAGAGACTGCACTGTGTTCTATAGAGACTGCACTGTGTTCTATAGAGACTGCACTGTGTTCTATAGTACTTCACTACAGGAATGTGCAGCAGTGAGTTTTAGACATGGACTTTAGACAGAATACAGACTATAATCTCATCTTTAATCTCAACAAGAAACATAAACTGTTGTGATGTAATCTTCACCTTGAAGGTGGAAAAGCGCTGTATAAAAAAGTGACCAAGTGTTTCAACATAATGAGCAATGAAATAAATGTACAATGAACATTTTGCTACGTCTAATACTTTTTTCTAAACTTCCTTAGTTTATAATATTTAAATACAGTATTTCCTAACTCTAGATTACTTTAAGGGCCCATATTTATTTTCTGATCTCTTATAACGCCGTTTCCTCATCGCAAACAGACCTGGAGTTGTGTTTTGTTTCATTCATATGTTTAACACTCAAACCCTGCATATTTAGGCCGAGTTCTTCTCTCAAACTGAAAACACTCTGTTCCACCTTGTGATGTCATCATGTGGTAATACAGGAAGTGCTCCACTGTGTTTTTAAACTCCACACACCTTCACTGGAATCATTTGGATTATTTCAGGCCTGGAACTGCCAATCTCTACTGAACTAAAGGTGAAAGGAGCTGTTAACTTGAAAACTACCACTTCATGACATCACAAGGTGGAACGGAGCATTTTGAGCTTTGGAGATGTAGACGGACTAATAATAAAGTGTTACTCAAACATGTGTGAATTAAACAAAACACAACTCCAGGTCTGTTTTTGAGGAGGTGACGACATTATAACATGACTTAAAGCTACAAGAGTCAGTTTTGTATAACATAGGTAGATTCGCAAAACTAATCTTTTATTTATTTCAATTTATTTTGATGAAGTCCTGACCTGCCAGTCACACAGTGCTTCAAATAGAACAACTCATAACAGTGTCATTCAATCTCCTCCTTCCCCACGTGCCTCCATTATGTTTCCAGCCTGTTGGTTTCATACTGTACATAATGTGACACATCAGTAGAAATTGTTTTGCTGCCCACAAGCCGCCTTTTGTTCAAATGTTTATATGTTTCTCTCGCTGCACGCAGGGCCCATACGCTGTTTGGGAGCATATGGAGAGAGATTAGAAGCAGCGGAGCGTGCGCCGTGCCGGGGGCCACTGTACGTGACCCGGCGTCGAGGTTGTGATTGGCATTCGTGTTAGCAAAGAAGTCTATCAACGCTCAGGAGGTCAGAGGAGGGTCCAAGCTGATCTGTCACTTAGGAGCAGAAAGCGGAGGGGCCAAGGCTTTACACTCTCCGGTTTGTTAGTTATTGGGTTACCTTCGTACGTCCAGGTTTGGGCTACATTAGGAAGAACTTTGAACTGCCAAAGATGAAGAATATTTTTATTTATTTATCATTATTTATACAGGGGAACCCAACGAAAGCTCTTAGACTCTCTTTTTCATGGCCGTCCTGTTTAAAATACAATACAAGCTGTAAAAAAAAACTAGTAAAAAAGTCCATATAAAACAATAAAAACAGGAGCAGGTGTGTAAAAAAGTTTGTTACCACATTATTAAATTGCGATTGTGTCACCAACGTATCCAGTTTTGCTTTTTCCTTGGAGTCTGTTCCATTTTTGTGAAGAAAAACAGCTTTGGTGAAGAAGAACAACAGTTTTGGTGCAGCTCGTCCTTAGCTTTATTAAATGTTCAAGCAGGTGAGGTGTTCTGGCAGTTTTTGAAGTCGTCCCTTATAGATAAATTTCACACAGTGCTGTTCTCTTACAACAGACAGCGACGGTCAACCCACTTTTTCGTAGAGATACGATGAGTTTCAGATCCATTACCTGTAATAAAACGAAGGGCTGAGTGAAAAAGTGGATCCAACGGTTTCGAAGCAGAGGCTGAAGTCCGCGTGAAAACCACATCCCCATAATCCAGCACGGCGAGGAAGGCTGCTTGAACTATTTCTTTTCTGTAATTTATTGGGATACAATATTTGTTTCTGTAATAAAATGATGATTTCGATTTTAAACTGTTACATAATTCTGAGATATGTTTTTTAAAGGATAAGTTTTCGTCAAGCCAGAATCCGAGATATTTATAAGTGTCGAGTATGTAATTTCTTTTCAGAGTTGGTTGGCATTTACACATTCAAAACCGCTCATGTAAACAGGTTTTATTTTAGCTGGCGAAGTTCATAGGTATTTTGTTGAACGCGAACCAGCATCTGTCTGGGACGCAGGACCTTTAAATGTTTTTAATAGAATCAGAGGAATCGGTTCAAATCCCGCTCTTGACGTAAACATTGGGTGAGCGGTCAGATCCACTGATCCACAGGTTGGCGGTGCGATTCCAGGTCCCGCACATGAATGCCGTTGTTGTGGTGTCCTTGGGCAAGACACTTAACCCGCCCCGCCCCCAGCGTCTGCGCACACTGGTGTGTGAACGTGTGTGTGAACAGTGAGCGGTTCCTTGATGTAAAACGATTTGAGTGACTTGAAGCTGGAAAAGCGCTGCTTCAGTGACTGTATAATTGGTTTTAATCCACAACAAAACTGCCCCTGGTTACACCGTTGTCCTAGAAACGTAAAGCTGCTTTATGTAACTTTTCTGGAGCAGGGTTCCGCCATCTGCTCATCTCAACAGTGAAGTTTCTGCTTTGCCTGTAACGATCCACAGTATGGTTTTAAACTTGGTTCTTTCGCCACCAGAAAAGTTACGTAGTGCACAGGATTTACTGAGAGAAAAAAACAAAATTAACATATTAAATCGGGAAATGGAGGCTATGAATAAGAAAACTGGCAAACGCAGCGTATGCAAACACGCACAAAACAGCTACTATACGCTAACTTTAATGATCGCTCTCTGGTTTCTTATTTCACCTGCTCTAGACTCGCACAGCGCTACACACAAGCATTGGCAAGTACAGAATATAAACTTGGACTACGGCGCTCGCAGGCCGGGTTCCCATAATGCGGCGCTCTCTCACCCAATCAGCGCGACCGTATTTCACGCGAATATCTCACATAGAAACAGCCTCTACGGCACAAATATGAATGGCAGACTTTAATCGCCCTTGGACCGTGCAGGATTTGGCACCGGAGGGAACCATGAGTCATTTCCGTCTGCCGGCCCCTGGTTCATTTAGGAGACAAGTAAAAAAGACCCGGAGAAAGGCTACGGTCCTGTCTTGTTGCTTCACAGTGGAAATCATAAACAGTGCAGTAATAGCTAGAGCTGTGCGGTTTCCATAATAACTCAAAATAAGCTCAAAAACAAGTTAAAGTTTGTGAATTTAATGGCCATGTTTGACTTTGTGAACTGATGTTGTCAAAGTCGTTTTCATCACGGACTTCATACTTTATGCCACTGCTGCAAGGTAATGAAGTACAAGTAGCGAAGTACTGCACAGAAGGAGAATTTACTGTGGATACGTTTTACTTTTACATCGCTACATTTGAGGGCAGTATCTGTACTTTCTACCCCACTGCATTTTTGAACTGGACTGAAAATTAAAAGTACTTTTCCCCACTGCATTTTTGAACTGGACTGAAAATTAAAAAGTACTTTTCATATGATTTGAGGGGTTATTTTTACCATGTTCGTTGTAACATCCTGACTAAAGTTTTCGAGTTCAAGCTTCGGCTTTGAGCGAAACAAAAATAAATACACGAAATTCATAAGAAACATTAAGATTCGTATCGCAAACGTTGACCAAAATATGTATCGTTTTGAATCAATATCTCTACATTTACACTTTAACAAATGAAACACTTGTGTGAAATACTTTTACTTCTTACTCTTAAAGTTCATTTTTAAACGGGTACTTAAATACTTTGACTTAAGTAGATTTTTTCATGTGATACTTTTACTTTTGAGTAACTTTTTACCTCTGTATGTGTATTTTTACTGAAGTAACAAAACTGAGTACTTCATCCACTATTTTATGCCAGTCGTATTTCAACCATGGCACTTATACAGATTCAAGTAAATGGGAAATATTTAGACATAGGCAGGGAGACGCTAACCTGGCTAACACTAGATTTATATGTGTAGCACTTTGAGTCGAGTTTTTCACGTCAATCTGAAACGGCTGTCTTGCTCGTTGTGTGGAGTCACTCAAGGGTCAGTCCTGGGCCCTTTTATTTTTGCCACTGGGACACATTAGTCACTGTTTCAGGGATGTGTCTTAACCAAATTTTGTACTCAGATTATGTGCAATTGTACAGTTCCTTCAGTGACTCAGAGTTTCACATTTTCTCAATGTTTTTAAATTGTTTGACTCCATTTGAAAGTGGCTAGCTACAAACCACCTTCAGTTAAACGCAAACAAGACCTAAAACTTGCTTCTCAAAAACAAAATTATTGCTCCCCGTCGCTCCTCAAAACAAAATTCCTCAGATCAAACACTTTTACCCGTGAAAAGCGCTACATAAATAAGGATTACTTACTTAATTACTTCTGTGTGCCATGTTTGTTTTGGTTGAACCACTGGTAAACTGGGCACTCGTAACACTGGGAGCTGAGCCAGATGGATTCTTGTGAGGTTGTGAACTCCCAAAGCTCCTCAGCTGACAGAGACAGAGTGCACTGCATGTGAACTGTCAGAGATATGATTGGTTAAGAGGCAAATTTATTGGATGATGGGGAGAAGCTATGTACAGTATTGTTTCATTAGATTTTTGATGGTCACGAGGATGTTAACTCTTTCATTTGACTTTGGGCTTAAAAGATACCAGATCAACACTCATGCTATATTATTATAATCAAACGTTATGTCAGATATGCCAGATTTAGGACCCGATTTGCTTCACTCGATTAACGATCCTCGAATGCGATTTTTAATTAGCCATAGTAACTCTACTTCCTGTGTCGTTTATCTCCAGCCTTTTGTGCATTAAAAGCATTTATCTGAACCACTGCACCACATTTCACAATAATAATAACACCGTTTTGACTTGCGAGGTGCGTTCACAACTTTTAGCTTGCGGTGTGCGGTCTCTTCGCTGCCATATCCCGCTGCAGTCTTTGTGCTCGGAGATTTAAAATCTTATCCGATTTGTGTCTGTGGTCTGCACTTTTTGTCACACGTTTAAAAATCGTTTAAGACTGAAAAATCCTGTAGTGTGTTGTATTTTATGTCAATATGACCATGTTGAAGTGTACTGACTTTAGAAAAACGGAGGAGCACTTTCTGAAGAAGAAGATATTTTCATTTACATGATTTTTGTGGCTGTTATTTTTTAACCTTACATGTATTACCCAGAATTCTTTGTAATGTTCTGAGCACTTGAGCCTTGAACGCAGAACATTACAGGATTACTCAGACATGCTTGACTGGGATTTAGATCACCCACTTCTGCAATACTTTACGAAGATGTGAGTCTGGTCACCGGTGAATCTCCCCGTTTTCCGATAGCCGTGATTGACAGGTGGATTAGCCAATCAGGGGCAGGCATGGTCCGTCCGTATCAGAAAAAATAAATGAAAAAAATCTCACAGGAGGCTGAAAAACATGCCGGCTTTCTGCAGAACCAAAGAGCAAAGATAAATTGGATTTTATTTGTAAATCATAGGTGACCAATGAGCTCCTTCGTTTCACACGTGTCACTGAAAAAAACAGATACGATTGGACGATCACGTTTGACCGGGCTTGAGACGCTACAGAGGACGAGGACCAGACTGATATCAATCTGTATAAAAAAATACAGAGCGAGATCAGTCTGGATTTAGCAGGCAACAAACATGTATGAATCAATTAAAATACAACTCAGAGTAAACTATTGGTGCGGGAACATCGTTATAATAGTACAAGTCAATTTTACATAATAATTCCCGTTTAAAAGTAAAAAATCTGTCCTTTGCTTAAGCCCAAATCCTTCTCTGGTCTTACACATCTCTTCCCCTCCATCCCCTGTCCTCTAGGCCACTGATCAGCATGCTTCCTCTTTAAACCGTTCCTCATGTTTTCCATGGCACTCCGGCTCCCTGCGTTGGGAAAAAGTCCATTTCCTTGTGTTTCCCTGTCGCCCTGCTGCTGTGGGACAGAGTGCGTCCCCGGTTCAAGCACTGCCCCGGGACATGCTGGTGCAGGGGTGAGAGAGGGGGAGGCTGCACCCTGTATGGGACAAAACTGGGAAAGCTTGAGAAAATACTCTGCATTCTAGAGGCAAGTTTAGATTCAAGATTGGGTGAAATTTGAAAGACTAACGACGTAATGATGTTGAATTAGTTCCAAGGTGATATTTGAGTGAAAATGCGTGTACGGGTGCACTGTATTAAACTGTTGCTATGGAAGAGTAGATCACATTATAAGTCCAATTTTGAGTTTTGTTTATTTTTCATACCAGACATGATTTTTCCATTCCATTCAGTGTAGTGAAGACTGCAGTGAGGGTTATATTAGAGAAACTAACCAGCCGCTCCATAAGAGAATGTAACAACACTGTCGCAAGAGCAGCTCGGGACGCCAATCTGCTGTTCATCTCCATCTCAACGCCGCTAACCTCTTCTTTGAAGATAGTGAGGTACAGATCTTAGCCAAAGAAAAGAAATGGTTTGAGAGGAGAGTTAAAAAGGCAATTTTTGTTAGGAAAGACAATCCATCTTTGAACAGGAATGGGGGGCTTTGACATCATCTATCTCCTATTTATAACTCCATCCTTAGACTTAATCAAAACAAGGAAAACAATAGTGCTAGCCAGTATGCTAATAGGTGTGAGAGCACCCATTAGGGGCCTGAACGATTATGCAAAATATGACAGGCACAGTTCACAGGAGCTAGCTAACAAACAGAAACTGTAAACAAACAGGTGTGTTAGCTTCAGTGTAGTTAGCTCCTCCCTTCAGACAGATATAAGGCAGTGTCCAGATGTAATCTGACCAGAACTGAAGAAGCGGCTTTGAATAGCAGCCAAACAGCTTCACTCTAAAACTTTTGTTCAGTTGACAGAATTGAATTTTTCTGTTATTCTTACCAGACAGTTTTTCTCAATTGGCTTGAAATCCAAATGAAATACCATGAAATTATTTAGACATATTGTTGATAAATCTTTTTGGCTCCGTAATTCTTCCGTTGCTCTAGTACTTACACTACAGCAGTTTCCTCATTCTGGGACAAACAAAGGTTCTCTTTTATTATCTTGCCAAACATCAAGTCATTTTTATTTGTGTACAAACTTGGAAGAAGCTCCCAGCCCGATTCTGCAGTTGCATAAGATCAGTGTGACAGAGATTTCATGTAATTAACCGCCTCAGCTTATTTCCTGCTCAGAAAAGAATACACATGTGAAACAGGAAGTCTAATGCAACCTTTAACACTCCGAGCAAAAGGGAAAACATGTGAGAAAATCAGCACATGTTTGAGTTTGCAAACGCCCACATAAAAACACTGCTGCAAATGTATTTATTTATTTAGCAATATTTTAAAGGTCCTATATTACACAAAATTGACTCTTGTGAGGTTTAAGTCATGTTATAATGTTGTTCCTTCCTCAAAAACAGACCGGAGTTTTGTTAAGTCATGTTATAATGTTGTTCCTTCCTCAAAAACAGACCTGGAGTTGTGTTTTGTTTCATTCACACATGTTTGAGTAACTCTTTATCCAAAGCTCAAAATGCTCTGTTCCATCTTGTGATGTCATGAAGCCGTAGATTTCAAAGTTAACAGCTCCTTTTGTTCAGTAGAAATTGTCAATTCCAGGGCTGAAATGATCCAAATGATTCCAGTGAAGGTGTGTGGACTTTAAAAACACAGTGGAGCACTTCCTGTATTACCACATGACATCACAAGGTGGAACAGAGTGTTTTCAGTTTGAGAGAAGAACTCTAAAGTCTAAATCTGCAGGGTTTGTGTGTTAAACATGTGTGAATGAAACAAAACACAACTCCAGGTCTGTTTGTGATGAGGAAACAACAGTAGAACATAGATCAGAAAGTTGCGTAATACGGGCCCTTTAAGGTTTGGGTACAGTTTATTGTCTCCATATGGATATTTGTCCTCTGCATTTGACCCGTCTCCAGATCTCGAACTCATCCTGGTGACTGTCTAACTGGAGGATTGTGCTTGTTTTGGGTTGATGGGGGAAACGGGAGCGCGCAGAGGAAACCCACCCAGACACAGGAAGAACATGCAAACTCTGCACAGAAAGACCTGGACGACTGGGGAGTTGAACCTGGAACCTCCTGGCTCTAAGGCGAGTGTCACAGTACTTGGAGTTTTGAGTTTTCATTTCAAAATCTGAGTTCATGAGTGAAGGTGATGATGCTCATGATGATCCCACACATGGCCTGCGTCAAACCTCTCAGATCCATCTATGATCAGGCAGTAAAATCACTCGATATAAAAACCCTTCATTATCACCACTGTCATATCCCAAGTAAAGACAAAATGTTCAGTTTCGACAATTTAATTTTGTGTTCAAATCTAAGAAACTGGTTCAAAATGATTAATAATGCAGCTCCGCCTACACTGAAAAAATGTATTAAACTTTGTTCCGAACAAACTCCCCGATCCACTGGGTCTCTGTGAACCGAAATCGCATAGTTCCAAAAATATCCTCAGCCTTTGCTCAGTTGGCCTTTTCTTTTCAAACCATCAGACACTGGAATCAGCTCTAGACTCTGAAATCGTCTGTAGATTTGAATGATTTCTTAGAAATTTGAAAACGATTTTAGAAAATCAAATGTATTGACATCGTTCTAGTTCATTTGTGCTGTTCTGTTTCACTGTAAAAACCTGCACATGATGATTTTTATATTGGTTTGGACCGAAGGAAACATCATGTACTGGACACGGGGACATTTTATTGTATTTTACTGTTAATGTTAATGATGAACTGATAGTTTTATAATGTAATTGTAATGAAATGTGTTTTTTAATGTGTTCACCTGCTCAGGACCTGCACATGGAAAGGAGCAGTAGCTAAATCTGGTACAAATCATCTTTTCTTTTGTAAGATTCATGACATTGTAAACAGTCCCTGACAAATAAAAAATAAAGGAAGAAAGAAAGAAAGAAAGAAAGAGGAGCTGTACTGACAGACACACAGAGCCTTGATAACAGAGCTCAGGTGGACGGGTCTGCTGTCGTCTTCTGCTGTCGTCTTCTGCTGCTGTCGTCTTCTGCTCCCTCGCTCAGGCCGAGAGGAACAAGCTGCCGGACTTATCTGATGCTAACTTAGTTATAGCTGAGAGGCTCCAGGATACAGGAGGAGAAGGTCAGGACCTCGACCAACGTCCCCCCGGGGAGCAAGAACGGAGAAGTCAGCATTCCAGAGGAGCGAGAGAGGGAAGGAGAGACGAAAGAAGAGGGAGAGGGTCAGAGAGAGGGAGAGAGGGAAGGACAGTGGAACAGAGAGAAGGAGATGGGGGAGAGAGGGAAGGAGAGAGAGGGAGGAGTGGGACAGAGAGAGACCAGAGAGAGGGAAGGACAGTGGGACAGAGGGAGAGACAGACTGACAGAGAGGCAGAGGAAAAGAGAGATGGGGGAGAGAGGGAAGGAGAGAGAGGGAGGGGTGGGACAGAGAGAGACTAGAGAGAGGGAGACAGAAAAGGAAAGGGGGGGAGACTAAAGGACAGAGAAGAAAGGAAAGAGAGGGGAGTGGGACAAAGAGACAGGGAGAGGTAGACTGCCAGAGAGACAGAGGAAGAGAGACAATGGGGGAGAGAGGGAGAAGAGGGAGAGAGAGAGAGCAAAAGAAAGTGAGGAGGAAAGGGAGAAAGAGGGTCGAGAAAGAGAGGGGAAAGGACAGAGAGAGACTGACAGGAAAGGACAAAGGGGGAAGAGAGGAAGAGAATGGAGTAGAGTGATAGAAAAGGAAGAGAGAGAGAAAGAGAATGGGAGGGAAAGATGGAGAGAGGGAGGGGGTAAGAGAGAGATAGATAGACAGAGGAAGAGAGACAATAGGGGGAAAGAGGGGGAAGAGGGAGAGAGAGAGGGAAATGGAAGGAGAACGCAAAAGAGAGTGAGGGGGAGAGAGATAAAGAGAGAGGGTCGAGAAAGAGAGGAGAACAGAAGAGAGTGAGATGGAGACAGGGTCGGGAGAGAGAGAGAGGGGGCAGGATAGAGTGACAGAAAGAAACGGAGGGATGAAGGAAAGAAAGAAGAGACACATTTGCGTTGTGTTCTTTCCACTGAGTCTTTACGTGGGATCATAAAAGCACAAACGACCACAGACTCGAGCTGCGGCGCGTTAGAACCTCTCGCTGACCCGCTCACGGTCGGCCATGTTTGATTTGACTCTAAAAATAGCCGTCCTCCTCCTGTGGTCACGCTCCGGGATTCTGCACAGGTCTGATCCGTCCTTACGCCGATACAACGTGTCGACAAACCGACGCCCGGGAACGTGGAGCTGCTTTGATTTACAACAATGATGTGATTAGGCCAACGGAAAAAAACGTTCAAGAGTTTTTCGATTTTTAGATGATGTGGCTGCTCTGAGAGTGACTCCTGACTCACTAGAATCACTATATCGACTTCTCGTTCAGTGTATGAAACTGAAACTGTAAATTTTTGGGGTCAGTATTTATCATGTGTACATTTTCTTTGCACTACTGGAATTATTTTTGGTTATTTTTTGGCTGTATGATAAGATTTAAGCCGTAAAAGGTTGAATTAATAACGTCTATGACTCGTTACGACTAAAGTGTTTCATTCAGCTTATGATTTTTTACAATATTGTAGATTTAGAATCGTTTTCGTGGTTTAAATCTGCTCTTGGGTTTTTGTTTCAGTGACGTAAATTAGTTTCAATATTATCGTTTATCGTCTATATTTACTTCAGCGATATATCGAACTTCAAAACGTGTTCTCGTGGAGTGGGGCGAGTGCGGAAGCGACCGACCTATTCGCCTTCGGAAGTTCCGTGGGCGACGCTATCGTTATTTTGGTTGTATTATTTTGTATTTTGTAAGCGCCGTTTAGTCGCGTTTCACGTAAAAAGTGGGGCTGAAAAGGTCAAAACAGCGCGCAGAGAAAGTAAAAGTGCCTGGAAATTTGTAAGAAATGAGCTGGCAGTTAACGACTTGTATCTGACGTGGGAACTTCGGTCAACTTCCGTAACCTTGGTTCTCCGCTGTCCCCTGCGCACATCAACCTCACGTTGTGTTTGGACACAGGTGAAAGAAAAGACCTTCGCTCGTAGCACCAGGGAAGGAAGCGTCTGATCGTCCTTTTCGTTCGCTTCAAGTCCATCGTCATGGAAATAACAGCGGACCACACTCTCATCTGTCACATGGCTCACGTTTGGGTCGAAGGATTTTTTCTTTCTTTCGTTCTTCAGTATTTGTCAGGGACCGTGTACAAATTCATAGCTACTGCTACTTGGGCAGGTGAACACACATTAAAATACACGTTTCATTACAATTACATTATAAAACAGTTCAGTTCATCATCAACATTAGCAAAAAATACAATAAAATGTCCCCGTGTCCAGTACATGATGTTTCCTTCAGTCCAAACCCATATAAAAATCATTATGTGCAGGTTTTTACCGTGAAACAGAACAGGACAAATGAACTTAGACTGATGTCGACACATTTGATGATCTAAAATGTACTTTTTTTCATCTTTCTAGTAAAATTATTCAAATCTACCGACAGTTTCAGACTGTCTGGAGCTGATTCCACTGTTTGATGGTCTGAAAAGAGCAAAGGCTGAGGATCTTTTTGGAACTAAGCGATTCATTGTGAAGTTGCCGAAATAGACGTTAATCTAGTTTGTGCCGGAGCCGCTCCACGGGCTGCAGTAACGTGTGTGAAGACAACCTCAGAGACCTTTTGACCACTACAGTTTGCTCACGTTACATGGATCCGGTTACGTTTATCGTGTAGCCAATTTAGACCATTCAAAACGACACGAAAACACGGCTGCTTGGGTTTCCAGGCGAGTTCCCCATTCGCCCGCTGATCCCCGAGCGTTGTTTGCGTCCTAACGTCATTCCGTCGTTCCGCGTAGGCATCCGTCTCTCTCCTCCTGCTTCAGCTTTGACAGCCCTCATGGACCCTCAGCTTCAGCTTGTCATGTCCATCTCAGCCTGACAGCCCACACTGCCATCCTCCCCTCAGCTATGAAGGAATGTATGGGAAACAGAGCCTGTGGGAATGCCAGCGAGGAGCTAGTGCCAGCGAAACAATAAGACCAGCGGCATTCGGAGATCTAAATCACTCGTCAAAATGTCCGCCCGCTCTGACTGTGGGTTATGTGCAGTGACAGAAAGTAAATGTAGCATTGCTGGAAGCTGCTCTAAATCCACTCGGCGACCTCCAGACAACCCCGTAGCTCGCTGCTCTTACATTTCTCCCATAAAGTCAATCTAAAGCAAATTTTTGAATTCCTGCCAGTGTCAATTAGGCTTGAAATCCAAATGCTTCGGTTATGATGGGTAATATAAGGTAATATAGAACAGAAGGTGGTACGTGGAGAACCAGATGTTTTAAGTGAGGATGGACATAAAGTGTGTTAGCATGCCGGGGCTATGCTAATAGTTTGATGAAGCCTTCACAGCTGGATTTTGCCAGTTCTCCAAGTTTCCAAATCTGGTAAGATGTTGAAGAACTGCTTCAACAAGGCAGTGATTTGTATGGTATTAAGATATTTCAGAATTGATTTGGCCTCAGTCTGTGTCCACCTTAAATTGCTTAAATCGAAGGGAACACGAGGTAATATGTTCCTTTATCTTCCATTGGACCTGAGCCCTGTTCACTGAATCACCACCATTATAGGGTGAACTAATAAATCAGTATTCACAGACTTTATAATGTACTTATTTTGTTCAGAAATGAGGTAACACATCCCAAGAACCAATTTTTTTGTTCATTTACCTTTGGCTGGACAAATGAACTTCTATCACTTTTCTATATAAAAATCTATAGTCTGCAATGATCCTGTGTCTTTAACAAAATGTACTTTCCACCTCCTTTACACCATAGACTGTATATATAAATGGACACAGCTAACCTGCTAGCTGCCGCGTTGCAAATAGGAAGTGCTCATGGGCGCGCTTCCGGTTCCTTCGACTCTGGCTCCAATTCACTTTCTATTGAAAAACTGTGTCCTCTCTCTGTACCTGCTGCTGTCAGACTCGTCGTTTTGGTCTTAAATGTTCGTATTAACCCTCTACATGATCCTGGGGTTTTTATTTCACTGTTGTGTCCGTAAATCAAGATATGAACATTAATAACAGACAAATCAGGCGCCTTCTTTTCCCGAAGTCGCTCCCACTAGCCTTAGCAACAGGTTTGATTGACAGCGTTGCTAAGCGCCTGCTCCCTGCTAAAGCGGCGGTGCTGGCGGGAAGGTGCGTTACCTTCAAGAGTCTCACTCCGGATTGGCTCTTTGGTTGCTATGATACTCGTTGTTGGAATTCCTAATATGGAACCCGGCTCCAAATTGGCCGCTATAACTGCTCTGGCCTCGATGAGCTTCATTTGACTGGAGCCGAACGCCGTCGGTGACGTCACACTCACTTAGTCCACTTCACACACCTCCAAACCCAATTTTTTTTCACTTATCTTTGGCTGGAGAAACAAACTACCATCACTTTCCTGTGTAAAAGTCTGTAGTCTGCAATGTCTTTTACAAAAATGTCAAAATGTTGGCAACACTTTATCTACAAACTCACTCACGTGCCGTCGTTCCGCTGCCTGTGAAAACACACCACTTATTTTGGTGTTTCATAATCAATGCACTTGTCTGGCAGTGGATAGATGTTGAAACGTGGTTAAAAATAGCGCGCCCAAAATGGCCGCCCTGCTAATAATCACACAGAGTCTGGGTCATCGGGAGCATCTGGTGTGAGAATGTCATTTTTCAGTAGGAGCCTGGGAAACGCTGTGCCCAGAATAAGAACCATGGGAAGGACTGAAGGCCCGGTTCCGTGTGGAGGGCGCAAGACCTGCCGTCCCGTCACGAGTCACTCATCTCACTGGCCTTTAGTTTACTTTAATCAGTCAGTTATTAAAGGGACGGTGAGCAAAGATTATGATTTTAAATTTCATAAACATGACCTATTTTTGTCCCCAGATCAGCTACAATTGTAATGCTGATTTATTTGTAATTACAAAAACATGACATAATGTTCAAGTTGTTATACTTTGGTACTTTTTGGTTCTTAAGACAGTCGTCCAGTCACGAAGCGGATTGAGCCTCACATGTCGGTTCGGTATCAACGCTGAAATCCAGATGGACACCGTCTGGTCTGAAGGGTCACTACCTAAACCCCAGCACCTGCAGCTAATCATGAATCGGTGCTAGTGCGGCCGCTGCAGCTCAGTGAGCGAATACTGGAGGTTCTGAGCTTTCAAAAGAGGCCTGAGAATATATTTGGGCGACGGTAGCTCAGCCGGTAGAGTGTTTGCCCACCGATCCGAAGGTTGGCGGTTTGAATCCCGCGGTCAGAGCGGTCAGATCCGCTGGCCCACAGGTCGGCGGTGCGATTCCAGCTCCCACAGATGAACGCTGTTTGCCCCCAGTGTCTGCATCCACTGGTGTATGAACGTGTGTGTGAACGGGTGAGCGGTTCCTTGGTGTAAACTGCTTTGAAGGTGGAAAAACGCTGTATAAAAATGTGACCTTTTACCATTTCCTATATTTGTCCCCAACACGCAGCTTAGGGCAGGTTCAGGTTCAGTTGTGATTATAGTAAAACAGTAAGAAAACGACCTCGTCCCTTTAAACGACCAATATTTTAACAGTTGTATATTATAACTTACTGCTCGCAGACGTTTCACTCACTGACAGTGTGGAGCGGCGCGCTGCCATAAATCTCCCGGTTTAGCTCCGAGCTCAGCGCCGCTGTTAGCCGGGCTAACCATTAGCCCTGAGAGCAGCTAGAGGTGTTGATGGGAAACACACTGGTTAATGAGTGCCATCATTCAGCACCACTGCGCGTGAGCTCTGCAGCCACTGGGCCTCTGCGCCCTGCTCGTTCAAACAAATTTACACTAGAAATGTAGTAATATGCAGACAACCCAGAGAGAAGTGGTTTGATCCCCTCTGACTAATGCATTCTGTTAGTGTATCTTCGAGCAAGACATTTCACCCGTTTTGTGTACATGAATTTAGTGTGTTTATAATTGGTGAAACAGCAGTTGGGTCTAATTAGTCAGTCTGGCCCATAGACTGTGTATATAAATGGACATAGCTAACCCGCTAGCCGCCGCATTTCAAACAGGAAGTGGTCATGGGCGCGATTCCGGCTCCATCAACTCTGGCTCCAGTTCACTTTCTATTGAAAAACTGTGGCCCCTCTCTCTGTACCTGCTGCTGTCAGACTCGTCATTTTGGTCTTAAATGTTCGTATTAACCCTCTACATGATCCTGCGGTTTTTATTTCGCTATTTTGTCTAAAAATGAAGATATGAACATTAATAAAAGACAAATCAGACGCCTTCTTTCCCCGAGGTCGCTCCCGCTAGCGTTAGCAGCAGGTTTGATTGACAGCACCTTTATACTTTGTTCTTTATACAGTCTATCGTCGCCCAGAGCAGCTTCATATCATAGAGCGAATGAAAAGTGCATGAAACTGTGACAAAGCTATTTTGTGCTTTTGAAGTGCAAAGCATCATTTTTTTTTTATTAAGTAACAACCTTAGCAATCACTAAAATGTGTTTCTTCATAACAACAAAACTGCAGCTTGTACAGAAGTTTACATACATTATATAAAACGACACATGTGCTTTTTTTTTTCTCAGTGTCTGCCATGAAATCAGGCTAAACTTTTCCTGTTTTATGTCAATTAGGATTAACAAAATTATTTCTATTTGCTAAATGACAGATTTATTTTTTTTTTTAGACAACTGTTCAGTACTAGCAAATAGAAATAATTCTGGTAATTCTAATTGACCTAAAACAGGAAAAGTTTCATCTGATTTCATGTCAGACAGCGAGAAAAAAAAAGCGTATGCGTCGTTTTATAAAGTGTATGTAAACTTCTGGCTTCAGCTGTAGATGATGTACTGCGGTCTTTGAAATATAAGGCTGGACTCGCAGATCGAAACGTCACACGTGAGGGATCGCTCTGCGTGTGGTGGTATAAATCTTTCACGGTAATATTTGACATTCGACGATAATATTTGTAAACGGTGTCTGCTCTCGTGTCCCTGCTCTGAGCGACTGACCCGACCACCTCCGGAACTGGGTTTGACATAACGTTCAGCATTTGTTTCACGTGTCAGTCTGCGGTAACACGGCTGTGGCTGTGTCCGAGCTGTGAATGAAACACGAGGCAGCCATTTTGTGGGGTCTGATTTTGTGCAGTACATTCTACGCTACGCACTACGCTACCTCACTGTTAGCGTCACTACTTCCTGTTCAGTTTTAGCTCTTTGAGGTTTTTGCCGAGTCACGTTAAAATGAATAAATATTAAAAGATCAGGCAGTGGACAGAGGTCACTGACAACATGTTCAAAACTACACCAAAAAATACGTTTAGTGTGTTTAGAAAGAGATGTTTGTGTCTCAGTGCTAACGCTGATGCTAATCCTGAGGCACAATAAATATTAAAACACCACAAACTGAAGTATTCTACATATAAAAATAATTGTGCAGTTTTTATTTTAATTAATTTGTGTTACGTTTTACAATTTTAATAAAAGCAACTGTTAGCTTTGAGACACAGTGAGCTAGCTAGCGTGAGTCTATTGCCTTCCTTCCAATAGTTTTACCGCTTCAAACATGACTAGACTCTGGAACAGCGCCCTCTGCCTGTCAGATCCTCTCAGGCTTTAACGTAGTTTAAGACTAGACTGAAAACCACCTCTCCCCCCTGGCATTTAATACTAGCTACACAGGATATCTTGATGTTTTATTGTTTTTTGTCGACTTTTACGCGACGCGCTTTGGTCCGCTCGAGTTGTTTTAAATGTGCTATAGAAATAAACTTGAATTGAACTGAATAGTGGTCAGAGATTTCAGATTTTAATCTTTCTGAACTGATCTGTTTTCATTAAGATCAAAGCTACCATCCCGGTTTATAAATGTTAGCTTAAAGTAGTCGTAGTGATTAGTCGCATACAACAGCAGGGCGGCGGTAGCGAGACAGTGTTTCTCCATACTCACCCGTCGCACCGATTGAAGTACTACACGGCGCATGTTCCCACCTGTACAACCTTAACTACGATAGAAATCACTCACGTATAAAGTCTAAAACTGTCAGGACTTGGTCAGTGAGTAACTCGGGGCTGATGGTTCAACTCTGACACATGTGAACATTAGGTACGTTTCACCTCACATGGCTCTCACTGTTCTAAAGCACTGAACCTGTCAGTACAACCAGGGCCCTGTTACTACTACTACTACTACTACTACTACGACTACTACTACTGCTACTACTACTACTGCTACTACTACTACATTTAAGGCATTAGAGATGTCAACATTGATAAGGCTTTTGTATTGTTTTTTGGATAAGTGATCGTGGATTTGGGGCAGAGTGGTGTTTGTGTGTGTGTGTGTGTGTGTGTGCCTCTGTGTGTGTGTGTGTGTGTGTGTGTGTGCTGACAGAGGTGGGGCTGTAGTAGTAGAATTAATAGCAATGGTAGAAGTAGTAGCAGCAGTAGCAGTAGTAGTAGTAGTAGCAGTGGCAGTAGTAGAAACAGTAGTAGCCCTAGTAGTAGTAGTAATATAGTAATAAGTAGTAGTAGCAGTAGTAGAAACAGTAGTAGTAGTAGTGGTAGCAATAGAAGTAGTAGTAGTAGTAGCGGCAGTAGTAGTAGCAGTAACAGTAGTAGTAGTAGCAGCAGTAGTAGCAGCAGTAGTAGTAGTAGTAGTAGTAGTAGTAGTAGTAGTAGCACTACTAGCAGTAGTAGCAGCAGTAACAGTAGTAGTAGTAGTAGCAGTAGTAGTAGTAGCAGTAGCAGTAGCAGTAGCAGTAGTAGTAGTATTATGTTATCTGCCCCTTTTTCCAGACAGTACTTTACACACTGATACTTTAAAACATTTCACAATACTTTTTCATTTAAATCATATATTAATCCATCCATTGCAAACAGACATCTGCCCTAGTAGTAGTAGTAGTAGTAGTAGTAGTAGTAGTAGTAGTAGTAGTAGTAGGAATAGTAGTGGTGATGGTATTTTCTAAGTGGGAGGCCGAGAGCACAGGCCAAATTGTGAGCCATTTTGAGGCGAGACAGCTGAATTGTGGGAAAAGAGGAAGCAGGAGTGGTCCCTCTGCCATTTGTTTTGCTTTTAGCGACTTACCGCCCAGACCAACACATCACAGCAGATCTGCTGCTCAGAGACACTGGGAGGAAGGTGAAATGGCAGGAGCAGGATTCTACTTTACTGTGTAGGAGTTTTGTAATATTAAAAAAACTATATATTTCTCAAGCAATAAAAACAGGTTACTTTTATTTGAAGTAATTGGATTCGTGTACTTTGTGTTATATTTCAAATAACGGATTCATAAAAAAATGGAAATGGAAGACAAAAAACTCATATTACATATTTCCATGAGGTTCAGAGTGATGGAAAACATAGCAGCGTTGCCATAGTGATTAACTAATAAACTATTACAAACAAAGTGTTCGATCTTTTGCATGTTAAACGTAGTCAAAATGGCGGCTATACACAGGAAGCTAAACCCCATGAGTAAGATACTGTAGGTTATGTAATTTGACATTGGAGGTTTTGTATAAGTTAGAAGAATGCTAATGCTAATGCTAATGCTAATGCTAATATCCCTGAACCAATAATGACTTGAATTTGGCGATTTAATGAATTATGCCAAAAGAGCTTAGCATCCACAAAGGAACAGTGTTATATTAAAGAGTTCACCTAACCAGAGGTGGAAGAAGTACTCCATTTTGTTCCTTGAGTAAAAGTACAAAAAAATACTCACAAAAAAAAGTATCACATGAAAAAATCTACTTAAGTATTAAAGTACCAGTTTAAAAATGCACTTAAAGAGTAAAAAGTAAAAGTATTTCGCGCAGATTTTGAGTCTTATAAAGCTTCAAATGTAGTGAATAGAAACAATTTTTCTCGATGTTTTTCATTTGCATTTTTTTTTTTTTTTTTGGCTCAAACTATGAACGTGTTAAAAATAAACCCTCGATCTTTTCAGCAGGTCTCGGACAATAATAAAAAATACTTTTACTTTTCAGTCCAGTTCAAAGTACAGATACTGCTCTCAAATGTAGTGAAGTAAAAGTAAAAAGTATCCACTATAAAATGTACTTAAGTAAAGTACAGATACCTAAAATGTATCCTTAAGTACAGTACTTTACTACTTTTACTTTGTAACTTTCCACCACTGCCTCTAACTACCTACAACACTTAATAAACTCAACAGATCTCAGTGTTTTGCTTCTAGTGATGGATTCAAACTAACCCTGGGACCTTGTGCGTGGACCTTCGCAGTTACTCTTGACCTTGTACAATGACCCCCCTCGCTCCCCCGGCAGTTAGGGCATTATGGGACGTACCAGATGAGGGGACAAATTGCTGCGTCGCGGAGGTGGGTCCAGATCCAGGGGCAGAAGCGGGAGCGACCCCCCCCTCCCCTCCTGAGGCGACACGCGCGGGGTCGGACGCGCCCCGGCGCCACGTGAACACGAAAGGTGTCTGAACTTTTGGCTCGTCCCCGCCTCCGCCCGTCGTCTGCAGCAAATGGAGGGAGAGAGAGAGAGAGAGAAGGAAAGAGAGAGGGAGGAGTGGGAGAAGGTGGCAGGGGTAGGGGGGGGTCTGAACACCTCACACAAGCCTCCTTTGTGTTCTGAACACGGGTGTGCGTTGGGTTAGCAAAGGGGGGCAAGAGTGAGGTGAGAGAGGAGGAGGAGGAGGAGGCTGGAGGACATCGAGGGCATGAACTTGGATCTTCTCAAAAAACTTGCCATATTTTTGTTAACCTACCAACCTACTTTTCCATCGAGTTTGCAGTGATGGGTTTTAAGTTCATCACCTGTTACGAAACGAAGGGCTGAGTGAAAGAGTCTAAAGGTTTAAAGCAGAGTCTGACGTCTGCGTGTGGATTATTTCTCCATAATCTAGTACAGAAACAAAGGCTGCTTGAACAATAATGCAATTCAATGGGATACAAGATTTATTTCTATAATAAAATGATAACTTGATGATTTTAAACTGTTAGATAATTCTGAGATAAATACAGGGTGTCCATAAAATATATCTTAATCTGGCTTGTTCTGTTGTTCTCAGTGGTTTTACCTCATTTAATCCACCTCTACACTGGCTCATCAAGACGGGACTGGATTTCTCGCCGTGTTTCGCTGCAGCAGAGCCTCATCAATGGTTCAATCACGTCTGTATCTTTTCCTTTAGTTCAGTAATGTCCCGTATCTTTGTTCCATACACGACATCTTTAACACAGCCCCATAGAAACAAATCCAGAGGTGTGACATCTGGTCCATCCCTTCAATCTGACGGTCTGGAAATGTTTGAGGAACTCACGAACATGCAGATCCCAATATGATTAAAAACTTCTATAACCACTGAGTACAATAGAACAAATCTAATTAATATATCTTATCATTTGCCTTTGTAATTACATTTAAAAACTGTAAAGAGACTTTATGGACACCCTGTATTTTAGAGGTAAGTTTTCGTCAAGACAAAACCCAAGATAAGTATGACTCTTCAATCAACTTACCATTTCGTGTATAAAGAATTTCGGATTTCATTAAAATCTCGGTACCATCACACGCCGACCGCAGGACTCAAGTCTAAACAGAAACGACGATTTTTCATAGTCTCATTGTGATTAGGGACGGGACGATAAACAATAATATCGTTTATCGTGATAAAAAGAGTGGACGATAATCATCCGTGGCACTTTTTATATAATCGTGATAATCGCCGACAAAGATAATCGCCAGAATGTGCAGGAAAAAACTACTTCTCCCTGATGATCTCCAAAGTGCAGCACTATAACAGCTGTTTAAAAACGGAAAATTGTAATTATTCATATCCAGCACATTTTTAAACCGTCAGCAACCGTAATTATCGTGATATAATCGTTAATCGCAGTTATTTTGGCCATGACAATCGTGACGGCAAATTTCAATATCGTCCCACGGCCTGATTGTGACGTTTGAACCTGCTGCGTGGGACTGTTCTCCAGACCTGACCCTGAAAGAACGATCTGTTTCTGCTTTGGTCACAATCATTAAACTGACCAGCTCCGGTGCTTCCAATACAAATGTTTAATCCAAGGTTTGAAAAAACAGCGATCGTCTCCTCGCAGCCTTCAGAACCGAACCATTACAGCGCACGGTACAAGGTCATCTCTGAAATGACGTCACGTAATCTCATTAAATCTTGAAATATGGACGAGGGGAAAACCACACATTTTGCCAATCTCTACAATTGATTTAATTAACTGCAAATCTGCGCGTGTGACCCCTCTAATCCAGTTTTTTGCCTTTTTTCACCCGGTAAAAATTAAACTTTCACTATAAATAGAGCTAGATAATGCGGTTGACCTGGGGGTTAATTCTCGGGCTTTTGGACGCTTTCATCCCCTAGGGGCGCTCTGCTCAGGTTACACCGTCCTGAAGCGGCGAGGCAGCGCGAGGAAATGAGTTCATATGGAGCGGAGAAGCCAGGATTTGGGCACCTTTAGAGGCAGGACCAGAACCAGCCACGGCGGGACCTGTCTAAGTCCTGCTAATATCCTGACCGGCTACGTCAGCGCACAGGCCCCGCAGGTGAGGAGGGAGCGCTGATAACACACGGACACGGGGGCACAGTTATGAAATCAATAGAAAAAGTCGCTCAGAATAAGAAATAAACAGAATAAAAAACACAGTAACTACAATAAAGGCGCTGTACCTGATTAAAACGTGAAAAACAACTAGTTCATTTTAAACGCTTTGCAGTGGTCCAAAGTTATCCTCTTAAAGCATCTTACGCATCATAACTATTCACTACGAAGTTTTGTTGACATGCTAACCACAAGTAGAGGTGTGCAAAAATATCGATATATCATATCGTTTAATTTAATGATGCAGTATCAATATCGTGGGCTGCTGTATCGATATATTTTTTTGGAAATTTTACCAAATTATTCAGTCACAGCTCTACAGTTGTGTGGCTTGTTTAGAGGAAAAAACTTGTTTATACAGAACATTTGACATTTATTTCACTGTTTTGATGATTAAAATAGGTGTATTTCATATTAGCTTTGCACAGGTGGTGGTTTAACAAAAACTTTTAGTTGTGTTTTAGTCGATATGTTGTGATGAGCCGTTAAACTGCACATGTCCCTGTGTAAATGTGGAGCTCGTATAAACTGTGGATGAATAATATTGACCAGTGAAACAGTTTGATTTTTCTTCTTGTTTGTCACATGCACTAAACCAAACGCACTTGTTTATGTTCGTTCATCTTCAGTAAACAGAAGATAAATGCACCGTTAATGTTTACTTTTTGTGAAAATGGGGCTGATCATTAAGGGTCACGAAAACCTATATTTTCACTGATTCGTATCGAATTGATTTGAAAAATATTGTATTGTATCGAATCGAAAAAGTACTGTATCGAGATATGTATTGTATCGTGGCCTATGTATCGAGGTATGTATCGTATCGGCAAAATCTTAACGATACCCAGCCTTAACCACAAGTAGCATGCTAACCGCGCACTTCAAGGATCTTGGCCAATAAAATGCTTTGTAATTAGATCAGACAGAGACATGCAGCGATCTCATTGTGATTCTAAGAGCTGCTTTTAGAGTGTTGGCGCGAAGGTTGGCGGTTCAAATCCCGCCCTCGACATAAACATCATTGGTTGATCGGTCTGATCTACTGACCCACAGGTTGGCGGTGCGATTCCAGCTCCCACAGATGAATGATGTCGCCGTGTCCTCGCCCCAGTGTCTGTGCGCACTGGTGTTTGAATGTGTGCGTGGTTGAGTGGATCATGTACAAAGACACTGCAGGTGTGTCGAGTGTCTTGCCTAAGGGCACAATAACAACATGCACTGCTACTAGATGGAATTGAACCACAAACTATTTCATTACACAGCAAACTTGTTCAACAACTGCACAGTGTTTACAAATGTCTATTAAGGATGACAAGATGAAGATATTTTGGCAAAGAGTCAATCAGGATCAAGGCTGTTGAAGGTAACACCCGCACTGCTGGTTTAGTGCTTAGCAACGCTGTCAATCAAACCTGTTGCTAACGCTAGAGGGAGCGACCTCGGGGAAAGAAGGCGCCCGATTTGTCTGTTACTAAACTCATATCTTAAACCTGTTGCTAACGCTAGAGGGAGCGACCTCGGGGAAAGAAGGCGCCCGATTTGTCTGTTACTAAAGCTCATATCTTGATTTACGGACACAATAGTGAAATAAAAACACACGATCATGTAGAGCGCGTTGATATGAACATTTAAGACCAAAATGACAGTCGATGGAGCCGGAAGCGCGGCCATGATCACTTCCTATTTGGAACGCGGCGGCTAGCGGGTTAGCTATGTCCGTCTACAGGGAGGAATGCGGTCACAGGACTAGAAACTTCATCAGAACACGCAGTAGCTCTCCCCTGTCAGCACCTGTCAGAACAATAGAACAACGCTCAAAGGAGGATAAGAAGTCTCAATTATTACCAGATGAAACGTGCTGTTGAGCTGCTATGATTTGTGTCCACGCGCGCCGCCGCCAGCTCCTCTGACTAATTACCCTTGTGCATAATCCCAAAATGTTTTAACATAATCTCGAATAGTGTTTACACTCCAAAACTCCACAGGATCGACGTTATAAAGCACCGCGGCCTGCCAGGATAAATACACACGGCTCTATGCAGTGGCCCGGGCCGTTTCCACATATATCTTTCTCCATTTGTTAATCTAATCAGAAAGGGTAAATAGATTTGTACATATACGCCAGAGCTGTCAATCAGTGCATTCGTCTGGGCTGGTGACAAGTCCAACCTGAGGCTATGCGGTCGATGTGGCAGCAGTATGATGTATGCGCTACATGCTAAGCTAACGCTGTTCTCGTAGAGCGCAAACAAACACGGCGGAGAAAGCAGAGAGTCACTGAGAGACGCGGTAGCAGAGGCGAGTCCAGGTCACGAGGAACATCCGGGATCAGGCTGTGGCGGCTCTCTGTTACGTAGAACATCTTGAGGACTTTTTCCCCCCATTCAAAAGATGTAATATTTTTGTTTTAAATTGCTCATCGCTATGGCAACTTTCCAAATTTTTCATCACTCTAAAATCCATGGAGCTTGAGGTTGTGTTGTCATTAAACCAATGAATATTTGAACATGCGAGATACAAGGCAAGTTACAAGTTAACAAGACATTTATTGGGTTGTTTCACGGCTCTTTTGTTTACTTAAATACAAGGGCGTTGGACTGGGGGGGGGTAAAGGGTACTGTTTACCCAGGGCCTAGTGCAGGGGGGCCCTCACAAAGTCTGTAATGGCCATTTTTCATTAGACAACATGCAGTGTGGCCCCACCAAGATGACATGTACCCAGGGCCCCAAAATTTGTTGCTACACCCCTGTGTAAATATATATATTATTTTGGATAATGAATGTCTCTGAAAGTTTAGCTTTACTGCTATAAACATGGTGGATTTAGCTAACAGCGGCCATTTTTTGATGGTCGATTTCTAGCTCTAATAGAAATAGGATATGCTAATGTGTCATGGGTGCAACTTGTTGTCTGCTAAATTCTACAGACACATGACCATCTTTATTCAAGTGTGATTTCTTCATAGAGCTAGAGGTGTGACATAAGTGGAAGAGACACAGAGCCCTGAGTTACACCAACACTGTGTCCTTCAACCACCAAGATCTGAGACAGGATCTTGGGCAGGAGGAGCTGAAGGTCATGGGTACCTGGACCTTTCTGGGTGCTGTTCCTAGTGTGAGATTGGGTTCCATCAACCTAAAACATGGACTCAAGGCTAATCCACCAGCTAGGTCTTCCCACCTGATGACCTCATGATCTGGAGATGGGTCCTCGGTTCCAGACAGGTTTTTCCCAAGCAGCGTAAAAGAACAATGGATGAAAGGAAAATGGAAAAAAGGTTGACGATAAACTATATTTTAGCTTATCTGCGTTAGACTGCCATACAAAAATATACATATACTCATAAGCAGGGGAGTCAACGGGGGGGGTGGGGACAAAGGGGTCTGTTGTCTCGGGTTCCAAGGTCTTAGGGGCCCAGAATTGGACCTTCACCTTATTAATTTATATCAGAGGGGGGCCCAGGTGAGGCTTCTTGCTCCGGGCCCCCACATTTCTGTTGACGGGCCTGCTCATAAGACAAACATAGAATATAAACACACTACTATTACAGGAAAAACGCTACCTCCAAACTGCACCATCACTGCTTTTCTCCATGGCCTGGATTTAGGAGATTCATTCATATATTGGGAGGAATGCGTTTTTATTCCTGATGTATTTTAAAAAGTCCATTCAAGACAAAACGATTCAGTACCAAGATCCAAAATAAATGTTGGGTTCTTTTGTTTAAACACTGCTGGTAAAGACATGATCTGTCTCACCACCGCTGTAGACCCAGGAGGGAAAGTCCAGCAGCCGAGGCCGTCCCACCCAGAGCGGCCCGTCCCCAGAGCCCAGCGCGAGGTCATGTGGACAGAGGCGGCCCCTTCCCCGGCTCCTGGTGCTTAGCTCAGCAACAAACTGGGAGGAAGCCACACCACGGAGACCAGAAGCGAGGGAGGGGAGGGTCAAAGGTCACAAAACATAAAGATGAGTGAGAGGAGTTTACTTATGTCAGTCACAAGGTTACTCAGGTGTGCTGGGAATTGGACTCATTTAAATCAACCGCAACTGAATGTATTTGCACACAGAAATCAACGACAAACAGCGATGAAAAGTGAAAAATCTATTTGGCATATTTCACTTTTTTAAATGTTTACTATCATAACAGATATTTGACACACTTGGCATCTTGTTTCTAATTTTGTTGCCTGGGATACAGAATAAACACTTCTCAAATACTAAGAATACGAAGATGTGAGTCTGGTCATCACCCCGAGTTCAAATCGGCGTGACTGACAGGTGGATTAGCCAATCAGGGACACGCATGGTCCGTCCGTATCAAAACAAACATGGCTGCTTACGAGGAAAAACGCAAGGGGAAAAAAATATCACAGGGGACTTAGAAACACTGCGGATTTATACAGAATTAATGAGTGAAGCATAAAACTGTTGGGGTGAAATGTGATTTTATTCGAATTAATGAGTGAAGCATAAAACTGTTAATCTTAGGTGAAATGTGATTTTATTCTAAATGATGAGTGACCAATGAGCTCCTTCGTTTCACATGCGTCACTGGAATAAACAAATCTGTTTGGACAATTGTGTTTGGTTCTGGCTCAAGACGCGATGGAGGGAGCGGTGACCAGACTGACATCCCTCTGTTTAAAAACCACAAACAGATCTCATTCTGGACTTGCCTGACTGAACTGGGAGTGAAGAATATGTTTTCTGCTGTTGGACTGTTCGCCCCACCCAGGCCTGTCGACAGATATTTGGGGGCCCGGGGCAAGAAGCCTCACATGGGCCCCCCTCTAATATAAATGAATAGAAAGAGGGTCCCTAAAACCCTGTGGCCCGGGACAACAGACCCCCCCGGCCCTACCCACTTACTTACCCGCTCACTCGCTGATTTTGAAACATGACAGAGAAACAACTGACTTGAGTTTAATACAATTGGCTGTCGTTATGGTTTACCTTTTTTATAGGAAACATTCATTTTTATACATAAATAACAGGTTTTTATAATATACTTTTATGAACTAAAACTATAGAAGAGATTTAAATCAGGTACTGGCCCTTTAATGAATTCCCTTAAAGGTGCTATATTACATAAAATTGACTCTTGTAGCTTTAAGTCATGTTATAATGTTGTTACCACATAAAAATATACCTGGAGTTGTGTTTTGTTTCATTCACACATTTGAGCAACCCTTTATTATTAATATATCTACATCTCCAAAGCTCAAAACGCTCTGTTCCACCTTGTGACGTCATGTTTCATGTTTCAGTTTGAGAGAAGAACTCCTCCTCCTCCTAAATCTGCAGGGTTTGTGTGTTAAACATGTGTGAATGAAACAAAACAATGAAACTGTTTGTGATGAGGAAACAACATTATACATACATCATTCATAGATGAGAGAATAGTGTAATCTGGGCCCTTGAAACTCTCTTTCTTCTCTCTTCAGCCTGACACTAGTTCTGCATGAGCGACGTCTTTAGTCCAGTTTCCTCATCGCCTCCTTTCGCTCCAGCCCTGTGTTGAAAAGTGTTCTTGGTTATGCTGGTTCTGATTGAGGTAATATATGGGCCCGTCTGTCAGCACGGATCACTCCGCTGCCGCCCCTCTGAGCGCCCAGAGAACACGTTTTTACTGTTTAACGACAACACACAGAGATCAGGGTTTTACATTTTGTTCAGTGTAAACCTCAGTATTGATCTAAAATGGCTTTAAAATAGAAACTTCCTGGTCAAAACTGCAGAGCTGAGAACTTTGCCTCTTCATAGTGGCATTTCACCAGAGCAACCAGCTGATTTTTATTTACATGACCAGACAAAAGTTTGGACGCATTCAGTGTTTTTTTAATTTATTTTTACTACTTTTATAAACACAAGGAAGACATCAAATATATGAAGGAAGATATATGGAATTATGTAGCAAAGATAAAAAGTTAAATAACTCTACTAAATACCTTTCAACAAAGCAAAGGGAGGATACTTTGAGGATTTGAACATAGAATCTAAAAAATATTTTGTAGAGTTATTTAAGTTTTTGTCTTTACTACATAATTCCATATATCTTACTTCCTATATTTGATGTCTTCTGTGTGTATATAAAATGTAGAAAGTTGTAAAAATAAACAAAAAAAAAACATGAATGAGAGTGGGTGTCCAAAGTTTAGATTTTTATTGTTACAAAAGGTGACATTCTGAACCCTACATGTGTGTCCCGGACCTGAAGCTTTTGAATAATTGCAAGTAATAGTGGGCGGAGCTAGGGGATGAGTGAAAACAGAGATTTTCTGAGCACTCAAGCCTCAAATGCGGAACAATATAGGGTTACTCAAACACGCACGAATGAATCAAAATAAACTTTGAGTGAACTAATAATGAGGGAACACTTGTAACGCAATTAAAAAGTCATAAAAGTAAATCTTACATAATATCTCCCCTTTAAACTCATCTTTCAACATGTCAAAGAGGAGGAAAAACTGAACTCAAAATTCAGATTCCAAATAAGTGAATTTAAATAAATAAATCCCAGTGCCATTAGCGGAGCTGTATCCTGTTCAATCAACAAGAACACACAAGAGTTTTTTTCTTTTTCTCCGCAGCATTAATCACTGGTCCAGGCTCTCGCTCCCACAGCCCACTGGACTAATTAAAGCCGACCATGAGCGGTGGGGTTCATAAATCCTGAGGAGTGGAGCAGTGGAGGGTTGTACTGTAGAGTCATTGTCATATAAACTGCGCAAAAGGGATTATATAGAACCAGGGGTGTAGCGTCAAACTCTGGGGCCTAGGTCAAAATCATCTTGGGGGGCCCGCACTACATTTGCCGTGTCTCAATTCGACGCTCGAACACTTCGTCGGCTGCATTTGAAGGGCACTTACGTCACTTCCGGCGCGACAAGGCCCGTCCCATTTCACGCGCCCCACGACCGCGGCCGACAAATGTGCCCTGCGTTTCCGTGGAGGCCGTGAACGAAGCGCGCGTCCGATCTCGCGCTTCTATATCCCATCATGCGCCGCGCGTGACTTCTTCTACAGGAGAAAATGGAGTCCGCGGCCGCTACTGATTTGTCGTCGAATCCGGAATACACTTTTAAATTAAAATAAAAATAATAAAAATGAAACTGTAATTATTTCGGAGTCCATATTAAATTTTGTCGTCGAATCCGGAATACACTTTTAAATTAAAATAAAAATAATAAAAATTAAACTGTAATTATTTCAGAGTCCATATTAAATATGTAGCTCATTAGTCAGCGGCCGTCACGGTTGCAAGGCGACATAACGTAAGCGCAAAGACAGCGGTTGATGTACGCTCCGTGGCGTAGGCCTGTCCCTGTCTCCACACGGAGGAGCAGCCTTCGTCGGCCGGGTCCTTCAAACACTACTTTGATGGGTGCAGCCTTTGAATTGAGCAATTGTCTTATGAAAAATGAACATTACAGACT
>KN485564.1:0-14653 GCA_000787095.1 Periophthalmodon schlosseri | reverse complement strand
ATAAAATAAAAAAGTTAGTTTTTTCTTTCTTTCTTGGCATTTGGCAATCATGTGATACCTTATATGTAGGATTACTTTTTGCAGTCTTCTCAGGGCCCTTAGATGTCGCTGAAGTGAAGTGAAAATAATGTTAGTATCTATTTTATTATTTTTTTTTTTTATTTTTTTCAAAACGTTTTGTCAGACATGAGATGGTAATGATCACATTTTGATATAGCGTTTTTCCACCTTCAAGGCTCCCAAAGCCTTTACATCAAGGAACCACTCACCCATTCACACACTGGGGCAAGGTTAAATGTCTTGCCCAAGGACACAACAACAGCATTCATCGGTAGGAGCTGGAATTGCACCGCCAACCTGTGAGTCAGTGGATCTGCCTGCTCAACCGATGATGTTTATGTCGAGATACATGTTTGCATCACTCTGGTTTAATGAGACGACCATTTTGTTTGTTCTTCTCAGCGCTAAATATTTGCACTTACACTTTCCTGTTCCTGTATTGTCCTCTGCATTTGACCCATTTTTACTGCTGCTGGGGCCACCTGTCAGGAGCAGGGGGCTCTTCAGCGCAGCCCGGGGACCCATCTCCAGATCTTGAGCTAGTCTGTTTTTGTGTTCACCCTGTTACATAAAAACAGCGGGATCAGCTCGGAGGGCGGGCTGCGTTCTCTGACTGGAGGTTAGGTGTGAACAGACCCACGGCGTTCTGTCCCAGGGCAGGGCCGGTGGGCAGGGTCGGTGGGCAGGGCCAGTGGGCGGGGCCGATAGGCGGGGCCAGTGGGCGGGGCCGGTGGGGACCCTGACAGTGCCAGATGAATGGGAGGGAATTATCTACTCACTCGTCCAGATAATGGCTCCATTTGGCCCTGAGTTAGAGAGTGCTTTCTAATTAGCTCCCTGCAGTTACCAGGACCCCCCTCCCTCCTCTCCGTCCTCTCCGTCCTATCCTCCTCTCCCTCCTCTCCTCCCTATCCCTCCTCTCCTCCCCCAAAGAAAACACTCTCACACATGTTGCTATTCTAAACTACTTTGAAGACACCTACGGAGTAACAAACCCACCAGTTGGCAAGTTGACTATTGTTGAAGGGCCCATATTACACTATTTTCTGATCTATGTTCTACACCAAACTCTGCAAGTTGACTATTGTTGAAGGGCCCATATTACACTATTTTCTGATCTATGTTCTACACACAAACTCTGCATATTTAGGCTGTGTTCTTCTTCTCTTAAACAGAAAACACTCCATTCCACCTTGTGATGTCATGAAGCAGTAGTTTTCAAGTCAACAGCTACTTTTTAACTTTTTGTTTAGTAGAGATCGGCAATTCCAGGGCTGAAATCATCCAAATGATTCTAGTGAAGGTGTGTAGAGTTTAAAAACACAGTGGAGCTCTTTCTGTATTACAACGTGACATCACAAGGTGGAACAGAGTGTTTTGAGCTTTGGAGATGCAGACAGACTAATAATAAAGTGTTACTTAAACATATATAACATGACTTAAAGTTCACAAGGGTCCATTTTGTGTAATAGGTCTATAGAAACTTTTAATGAAACCTCAGCTTTAACATTTTTTGCACTATTATGGTTTATGTAACTTTTCTGGTTAAACACCACCAGGTCAAGTTACAGGTCAGATCTGTGGCGAGGCAAGTCCAGTCAGAGGAAGAATGCATGTTTTTCCGGGTGTTTTTAAGCTGTACAAAAATTAGGTTTATTGCCATTTGTGGAACATTTCAGGCAACGCAATAACTTCTCTGAGGAGACCATCAGCTGGCGGACACCCAACGGAAAAGTTACGTAATGCGTCTTTAGATAAATATTTTCAGTGGTTTTATGTAAGTTAACAATAAGATGTAAATGGTGCATGTTCACATTTTTATACAGCGCTTTTCTCACCCATTCGCACACACATTCATACACCGGTGTACGCAGACACTGGGGGTGAGGTGGGTTAAGCGTCTTGCCCAAGGACACAACAACAACGACAGCATTCATCTGTGGGAGCCGGAATCACACCGCCAACCTGTGGGTCAATGGATCTGACCGCTCAAACCAATGATGTTTACGTCGAGACAGAAGGAATTTGAACCGCCAACCTTCAGATCAGTGGACAAACGCTCAAACAGCTGAGCTACTGTGGCCCCGTAATGTTACATAATGCACCTTTAGTTGTTTTCAATTGGTTAATGTAAGTTTTGTTTATTTCTACAAAGGCGTAAAGTTCTTCGGGACAAAAGAGCAGTTGACGGTGATGTGTCAGTTAAGTCTGTGCTCTGCAGGAGTTCATTTGCAAGTCAAACAAGATGGTGAGACTTTTGTTTACCTGGCAACGTCCATTTAGCACTTTAGCATTTGAGCTTGTGTGGCTAATAGCATCATTTAGCATTCACAATATTTATTCAAAGCTGATCCCATTAAAATGCACCACTGTTCTTGTCTGACATTACAAGGACTAAATCTTTCTCACTCTCTCGCTGTTTTTAAAATTGACTTCAAATTCACACGGAAAATCAAAAGCGTATCTGAAACTGTGAATAAAAACAATGGCAGATATATATTTTTAATTCCTGAAGGAGACATCAAAACAGTAGTGTCGTAATGTAAAGAGTAAATGGAAAATAGCACAGAAAAGACATTTAATATGAGATTAGACATTTTGAAATATAGAAAAAAATGTAAAAAATATTACAAACTTTTTAATACTGAGTTGACGTTTCACACGAGTAACATTTATTAATCATATTATATCAAGCATGAGCCGGGTATTAAAATGAAACATCACTGGCTTTTATATGGAATAATAATAATAATCATTTTGGATCAGGGGCGTTGCACTGCGGGGGCAAAGGGTACTGTTTACCCAGGGCCCATTGCTACAAGGGGGCCCCTCACAAGGTCTGCACCCAGGGCCCAGAATTTGGTGCTACACCCCTGTTTTGGCCACTTACAGATGTTTTACAGAGCATTATTCTATGAAGTGTCTTGCTGAAGGACACAACAACACTTTTTTTTTTTGCCCCACTGTGGCACCTGATATTCCCACTGGTCTCCCATCCAAAATAATAAAATAAAATAAATACAAAAGTAATATAATTCTGAAAGTTGTAAATGTAACTTATTAAACAGTTCCTCTTCCATAAAAAATTAAATAAAAAAAATCTTTGCAGAGATAACCCCAGATCAGAGCCACAGAAGGCGGTGACAGCTTTAAGGCCCGAGTGTGTGCGGTTGTATCGGGGCCCTTACATTTTGGGCCCCCCTCCGTTTGTCCCAGCTCTGCACCCCCATTTCCCCCTCCCGACTGGAGCCTTCAAGAGGGTGATGATGGGTGGGAGGATGCAAAGGTGCAGGGAAGGTCTGAGGCCAGGAGATAACTTTTGCCCCGAGAAGGGACGAAGACACAGAGCAAGTGGAGGCACGTGTGTGTGTGTAAGACAAAAAGTTTAACTGTGAAGCATTGGATTAGTCTAGTAGTCTCCAAATGTCAGATTTTGAAATAAAAAGTTAGATTTTTCAATTTGAGTTAGCTACCCAATTTGCGTCAATTATGCTAGCCCATAGCAGTCTCCGAATATTAAATTTGTGGGGAAAAAAAAGTATAATTTTTGATGTTTGTTAATTAAAATAGTGTCACAAACAAATACTATAGCCGAAGACCTCACAAAGACATTGATCTCGCAGTGGGAAAACAACTGTGATTCCCCAATTTGAGTTAGCTGCCCAATTTGCGTCAATTATGCTAGCACGTATTAGTCTCCAAATATCAAATTTTGGGAAAAAGAAGTTAGATTTTTCATGTTTGTTAATTAAAATTGTGTCACAAACAAATATAGCCCAAGACTTCTCAAAGACGTTGATCTCGCAATGGTAAAACAGCTGTAATTTGACTTGAACTAGCTGCCAAATTTGCGTCACTTATGCTAGTCCATTAGCCTATTGTCATTATTTAAATAGCCAGAAACAGTAAAAAATGTTTTCTGTCATCAAACAAATGAAATATTAGGCTAAAATCATTTATTTGTACTGATCTGGCACAAACAGTTAAATGTTGTGTTTGTTGTGTAAAACTGCTTTGTCGATGGAGCCACAAAACCATTCAAAACCAGTATCATTTTCAAATATGGAGGCCCCCTTGTGGCTGGATCTAGTAATCTAAAATTGAAATCTTGGAAGTTGTATTTCCAGGTTGTTGGAATGCACATATTTGTTTGAAGTGATTTGAGTTATCCCAATGTAACCACGGATAGAACACGCTCTGAAGATTTCATTTGCGAAAGGGCGGGGAGGGCTGGGGAAAAGCACTCTGGGAAAATAAACTGCAGCTAGCTAACCCCATATGCAACACAATCCGCGCTCAAACTTCTCTGTTTGTGGATTCTGGGATTTCGATCTGCAACTGTGATCTGTTTCACACAGGGATCACCTTATGGATGGGGATAAAGTGGTCGCGGTGGAAGCTAGCAAGAACAAGCTAATGTTATTGTGTAGAAGAGGGGGAAGAAACCGTAGCACGCATGGCAAATTGAATCATAATTTTAGCTTCACTGGTTCTCAAAATTGCATGGGAAATATCATCTTCTTTATTCAGCAAAATACTGAAATAATGGACTAGCCTATAAGCTAGCTAAAGCTAAAAGCTAAAAGAGCTTTGGGAATCTCGAAAAGCGCTACATATGTCTGATGTATTATTATTAAAATACGACACAGGAGTGAACAAAAATACCAGACAGTTGGCAGACAAATTCCCGTTAGTGGCATTACACACTGCTGTTGTGCTCTGTGGCAAGACACTTCAGACACCCATCAGCTTTGAGAATGTGTTGGCGTGATTGGTAGTTGCGAGACTGTAGACACAAAATGGCCGCCGTGTCTTAGTCAGACTGTTCGAAGTCACCATTTATGCTAGTCCGTTAGCTTATTTGTTACTTAAATAGTCAGAAACATTAACCCAGCTGTGGAAAAATTACGATTAACAACATCTAGTGTGACCAGAAATTAAAATGTATTTGTATAAAAGTCTAAGCTAAATATGATAAATTACTCTCCACAATATTTTGAGAATCATAGCTTTCCTCTAAGCCAGATGCCCTCCCTGACGCTCTAAAACTGAACTCTGGCTTTCGCCGAAGTCGGAATATTTCGCCTAAATACTTCAAGCTAGTTTAAAAATAGCTCAGCTGACTTTTTCCATTCATTTAGTCTGGGAATGAACGAGTGTTTTGACAGCATTGCTAACTTTGGGGGGACATGCCTCATATCTGACTCATATTTAATTAAAAGTTATTTAATTCGCGCTACTATGCACAGACGGAGTTCTGTGGTGGCCGAATTAAACAGCTTATAAATCACACTGCACGCTCTGTATGGTGAGCTGAGAATGTGCAACGCTTCACCTCGGGGAGAGCCGCGCGTAGCCCCGCTGGACGGGGCCGATAAAGCTGGATTGTCTGGCCGTAATCAGAGCCAGATGCGGCCCGGACCCGAGCCACGGTGGTCCGACCACATCTGCTGCCGCGGAGGGGGGAGGGGCCGCAGCTGGATGACCTTTGACCCCGGGAAGGGAACCACGAGCCAAGGCTGACAGCTGCCATGAAGGAGGCGGCGGGCGATCCGCTAGCATCGCCGCTGTACAGTCTCGAAATGCACTCTGTTTTTTTGCATTTGACTCAGATTATTAGTTGGACCGGGTTTCGTGGCTGTGATCTTGTAATCGGAAATCAAAGCTGGAAACATTAAAACAGGAGAACGTTTTGTACAAGTGCACTTCATAATTGTGAAGACATGTTTTTTTAATGTTCTTTTTATAAACCAGGCCATCTGCAGCGTTTATGATTTGATCTGATCTGATGCCAGGTTGTTTTACTTGAATTCTGTAATTAGACTTAGACTTAGCATTTTATTAATAATGTGGAAGCCAACAACAAGACCACCATAACTACTCAGACGACGTCACTTCCGGTCACTTTGCAACTTGGGCTACTACTACTACTACTACTACTACTACTACTACTACTACTGAAGGAACATTAGACTTGTTTAAATACTCCAAAAAGTTCGTTACCTTCCACCACTGCTTAAAAGTTACTAAGTAAAAGTATAAAATACTGTTACTTAAGTAGAATTTTTAGGTATTAAGTACATTTTACAGTGGATACTTCTTACTTTTACTTCACTACATTTGAGAGCAGTATCTGTACTTTCTACTCCACTACATTTTTGAACAAGACTGAAAAGTAAAAAGTACTTTTCATATGATTTGAGGGATTATTTTTACCATGTCCATGGAAACATCCTGACTTAAGTTTTCAAGTTCAAGCTTCGGCTTTGAGCAAAACAAAAATAAATACACAAAATTCATGAGAAAAATTAAGAAATGGATTCGTTTTGTTCCTGTTGAACAAAATATGTGTCATTTTAAATCAATATCACTACATTTACACTTTAACAAATGTACAACACTTGTGTGAAATACTTTTACTTTTTACTCTTAAAGTTCATTTTTAAACGGGTACTTAAATACTTTTACTTAAGTAGAATTTTTCATGTGATACTTTTACTTGAGTAACTTTTTACCTCTTTATCTGTACTGTGAGTAACAAAACTTCATCCACCGCTGCTTTTAAGTAAATCTGTCCTGTAGAAAAAAATTAAACGAAAGTGAGCAGTTTGAGTAAATATTTGACTTAAACTAATATAACTGTGTATTTCCATTATTTTCTTTTGTAACGTGTCAAGACTCAGTGTTCACTCGAGTGTTCAGTACATGCAGTTTTTTAGTAGTTTGATGAATACTATTTGCTTTGTACTAAACCAGCGGTGGATGAAGTACTCCATTTTGTTACTTAAGTAAAAGTACAGATACAGAGGTAAAAAGTTACTCAAGTAAAAGTATCACATGGAAAATTCTACTTAAATAAAATTAAGTACCTGTTTAAAAATGTACTTAAAGAGTAAAAATTATAAGTATTTCACACAAGTGTTGTTCATTTGTTGAAGTGTAAATGTAGTGATATTGATTCAAAATTACACATATTTTGTTCAACAGTGACAAGACAAATCTGTTTCTTATTTTTTCTCATGAATTTTGTGTATTTATTTTTGTTTTGCTCAAAGCCGAAACTCGAACTCGAAAACTTAAGTCAGGATGTTTCCACGAACTTGGTAAAAATAACCCCTCAAATCATATGAAAAGTACTTTTTACTTTTCAGTCCAGTTCAAAAATGTAGTGGAGTAGAAAGTACAGATACTGCTCTCGAATGTAGTGATGTAAAAGTAAAAAGTATCCACTGTAAAATGTTCTTAAGTGACATACAGATACCTAAAAATTCTACTTAACTACAGTACTTTACTACTTCATTACCTTCCATAACTGTACTAAACACGATACTTTTGTTTGAGCCTGGTGATATATTTTGCATATTCAAACCAATATGAATGTTGGACAGATGAGACACCTTATCATACTCAGACATAAGTGCGCGCAAACTGTTTTTTTCAACCTACCTGCAAATATAGTGTCAAATATGAAGTACACAGAAGGCTTTTAGTATTAGCCGTATAAGTTGTACTAGAGCATTCTGTGTAATTCTACTTAAGTATCTCCGGAAAGAACTTGTAATTTTACGTATTTTGTTAACTTTGGCGAAAAATAGCCGATTGTCATCCTTCAAAAACTGTATTTAGACTGGGATTGTCATACAAATATTCGCTAAGGTTAGACACAAATCTACAGTACTTCAAAAATATTTAAAAGCGTGTATTTTCGCTGGTCGCGTACGTATATCTGTCAGATCTGTTGAACTTGTAGTAATGGTGGCGGCTTTGAAATGCGATGGATTTGAGCTGTTGGGCCAAAGTGTGTGCTGTGATAGGGGCGAAGCGTCCTCTATCTCTCTCTCTCCCGATGATGGACAAGGACATTCATCTGTCTTCACCTCGCAGACGAACAGGGCGTAGTGTGGATAATCGCCATGGCGACGACCCCATCTCCCGGGACTCGCGGCTTCAGGTGAATGGCTCTTTATACCCTTGAAATGCTTTATGTTTTATTAGGTATATATTCATGATTTTCTTTTTGCAGCATCCAGACTATGGAACAGCGCCCTCTGCCTGTCAGATCCTCTTACCCACCTCTCCTCCCTGGCATTTAACACTAGCTACACAGGATATCATGGTGTTTTCTTGTTCTTTTCCTATGTATCGTGTGATCTGTATATTTGTTTTTTGTTGACTTTTATTACCTGGAGTTGTGTTTTGTTTCATTCACACGTTTGAGTAACACTTTATTATTAGTCTGTCTACATCTCCAAAGCTCAAAATGCTCCGTTCCACCTTGTGATGTCATGAAGCGGTAGTTTTCAAGTTAACAGCTACTTTTTTTTTACGTTTAGTTTGGTAGAGATTTGAAATTCCAAGGCTGAAATCATCCAAATGATTCTAGTGAAGGTGTGTGGAGTTTACAAACACAGTGGAGCACTTCCTGTATTACCACATGACATCACAAGGTGGAACAGAGTGTTTTCAGTTTGAGAGAAGAACTCAGCCTAAATATGCAGGGTTTGTGTGTTAAACATGTGTGAATGAAACAAAACACAACTCCAGGTCTGTTTTTGATGAGGAAACAACATTAGAAACACAAATCAGAAAATTGCGTAATATGGGCCCTTTAAATGTGCTTTATAAATAAACTTGAATTGAAATGATTTGAAACAGGCATTCTTCATGCCATTCAAGGCAGGTTGGCGGTTTGATCCCAGTTCCCTCGAGTGAATACTGTTAATGTGTCCTTGGGCGAGACACTTTGCCATGTGGCGTGAATGGGTTCGCTGGAAGATTTAGCTTATTGTGCATGTTTTTGGTGGATGACGGAAAAAAACCATCCATCCATATGAAGAACATGTAACCTCCGAACAAAAGGACCCCACATTGTTTGGGAGTCAAACCTTGAAACTTCTCACTGTGAGGTGAAAGTCCCAGCCACTGAGCCACTTGTTTAAAGGGCCAACGTTACACTATTTTCTGATCTGTTCTAATGTTGTTTCCTTGTCTCAAACAGACCTGGAGTTGTGTTTTGTTTCATTCACACATGTTTAACACACAAACCCTGCATATTTAGGCTGAGTTCTTCTGTCAGACTGAAAACACTCTGTCCCACCTTGTGAGTCATGTGGTACTGAAAACACTCTGTCCCACCTTGTGATGTCATGTGGTAATACAGGAAGTGCTCCGCTGTGTTTTTAAACTCCACACACCTTCACTAGAATCATTTGGATGATTTCAACCCTGGAATTGCCAAATCTCTACTGAACTAAAGGTAAAAGGAGCTGTTCACTTGAAAACTACCACTTCATGACATCACAAGGTGGAACGGAGCATTTTGAGCTTTGGAGATGTAGACAGACTAATAATAAAGTGTTACTCAAACATGTGTGAATGAAACAAAACACAATTTCAGGTATGTTTTTGAGGAGGTAACAACATTATAACAGGACTTAACGCTCACAATGAGTCAATTTTGCGTAATATAGGAACTTTAAATATTACTATATATATTTGAAACAAAATCATTTCAAAGTAATTTAACAAATACTTAGGAATGTATCCAGAACACCCGAGTACAGGTTGTTGGAACACGAGGCTCTGTAAACTTGAGTGTGCTTGCTCCCGTTCATGTCTGTACTCACCTGTACTTAGCTGCATTCTTATGATGTAATTTATGTAAAGCACAAAAGCGTCTATGTCGTCGTCTAGGTTCAAGCGAAGGTAAAACCCTCCAAACGGCGTTCCGCACATGTCCGCCCATCTGATGTTTATTAATCAGCCCCAACAGGATAAAAGTTACTGCTTCTGGCAACCGACCTGCCGAATGTCATCTCTGCTCATAAATTTAAAAGTCATGGAGTGTGTACATTTTATTATCTGACTGGATTTACAGGTTTACGTCTGAAGAACAGGGAAGTCACACGACCCAGACAGACAGCGAGGGAAGAAGTACTCGATTCTGTTACTTGAGTAAAAGTACAGATACAGAAGCAAAAAAAAATACTCAAGTAAAAGTAAAAGTATCACATGGGAAATCTACTGAAGAGATACAGAAGCAAAAAAAAATACTCAAGTAAAAGTAAAAGTATCACATGGGAAAATCTACTGAAGTAAAAGTATTAAAGTACCTGTTTAAAAATGTACTTAAAGAGTAAAAAGTAAACGTATTTCACGCAGGTTTTGAGTCGTATAAAGCTTCAAATGTAGTGATTTTGATAAAGATTTGAGCTAGATTTTGTTCAACAGAAACAATCGATCGTTTTTTCTATCTGTTTTTATTTGTATATTTTTTTGCTCAAACTATGAACATGTTTAAAATAAACCCTCAGCCTTACAGCAGGTCTCAGACAATAATAAAAAATACTTTTACTTTTCAGTCCTACATTTACACTTTAACAAATGAACAACACTTGTTACTTTTTACTCTAAAAGTACATTTTTAAACAGGTACTTAAATACTTAAGTAGATTTTTTCATGTGATATTTTTACTTGAGTGTTTTTTTTGCTCCAGTATCTGTACTTTTATTTAAGTAACAAAACTGAGTACTTCTTCCACCACGGCCAATCAGCCCCCAGAATTACGAGGTTCTATCTACGTTCCGTGTACTTCTGAGATACTGAGGTTCAAAGTTTTGGTCACTCACACAGCACAATGGAACCGGGAAATGGGTTTTTGCTCATATAAACATAAAAAAATTAGGAATGACAAAAAAAATCCAATAGAATCGTATAATTCTGGAGAACGTCTGGAGAAGTCAAGATAGACAGTTATTCAGGGCCAACAGTAACTCAGTTGGTAGAGTGTTTGCCCACTGCTCTGAAGGTTGGTGGTTCGAATCCCACAGACCCACAGGTTGGCGGTGCGATTCCAGCTCCCGCAGATGAATGCTGTTGTTGTGTCCTTGGGCAAGACACTTAACCCAACTCGCCCGCTTTGGTGTGTGAATGGGTGAGTGTTTTCTTGACGTAAAGCGCTTTGACTGCCTTAAAGGCGGAAAAAGCGCTGTATAAAAATGTGACCGTATTTACCTACGGCACAATCTAAAATACTTTCCCTTTTAAAACAGACACGCTAATGTTTTGTTTTCGCCTTCAAAGTGTTGGTCCATTGTTCTGCAGGCGCTTGCATAACGGCATTAACGCCACAGAGTGCAGAGCGATATAGAGAGTGCGTGCACATCCTTCAGAGCTGCGGTATTTCCTTTTGGGATTCCCCTCTGAGGAACTGGTCGGAGGAAAAAGTGACTTTGGGAGTGCAGTATCTATAGTAGGGCGTGGGCTCAGTTAAAGGGGAGGTCACTAATCTCCAGCCTGAACCCTTGCGTTTGAGTGACAGGCGCTTTTAGATCGAAGAGAAAGTGCAAAACAACCCGGCGGTCCATTGTTCTGCCTGTGCCATGCTTCGGCGAGGGCAGGTGCTTAAGTGTCAAAATAGGAAGCCACGAGGCAGGCTTGGCCCACGTCCACCAGCGTCTGACACGAGACAAAAGGCCCGCTCGCACCTCGGCCACAGCAAAGTGAGAGCGGGTCAGAATCCGACTACCACGCCGGGAATGTGCCAGGCGACCTCCGCACCCGCGGGACGGGGTCTGGAAAGATGTGATCATGTCCGCTGCAAGAATCACTTTGTTCCATTACAGATTACAACCTCTTGTCAAAGCGATGAGCCGCTAACTTGGATGTACAAATGAAATGAACGCTGCGATTAAAGTGCACGTGACAGATTAGACTACGTACTTTTTAAAAATTGTTTATAGTTTTACCTCCTGGTTGGACACGGACATGAGATTTGATATACGTAGAGGTGATTCCATAACTTTTCAGAGCCATTTTGTGGTCGTTTCCTTCTCGTTTACCCTTTTGAAGTTGTATTTGGAGTGATTTATGTTTGAGTAATTTTTAATCGCTTATTTTCAAGACGCCATTTTGCTGATCTCCCCCTGTTTTCACCTCCACCGGTACACACCCACTGTGACCTACGCACTTCTCTCCAGTTTTATTTTCTTAATCGGTGATACACGTAGGATTCGGCAGCGTCACGTTTTCATTTTAGTTTAATGAAAAAAAAAAAAAATCTGCTACTCGCTAATGTGATGCGCAGCTGTCCATAGGGGGCGCCGACAGCTCCACGGCTCTTTGTTGTGATGACGTTTACGGCGACATCAGCTCCCGTTGGGCACCGCAGTTTTCTAACGCGGAAGTCAGCGGATTTGTTTCTTTTATTAAGTCGTTTTAGATGAATATTGTGATTTAAAATGTGCAAATTATAACATAATGATCCACAGGTGTCAGAGATTAGAACTATACAGACACAAGCACAATAGGTCTGATTTAACAAGGATCAAAACTTGTCTAAATTGCACAATCGTTATAGTTAGGTTAATACAAATGAATGACACAACCTTATTTTGTTGAATGAAGGTTTAAACTGTCAGAAAAACGCCTTCCTTGTGCGTAAATCGTCTGCATTTTGGATGGAATTTTCAGCCGTTTTTTCAATTTAGAACTTAGCGTTACTTCCTTTGTACGTCTCTTTACCATTTTTTCCCCACAAACTACATCTTAACTTAAAACTATGATAAATATTTACCACAAGCCCTACCCACCAAACCAACAACTCAAAAAACATGAAAACGTGTCATAGGCCCCATGACACCGGCAAAGACGACAACACGACGGTGCTGCCAAGTTGTTATCAAAAACTCGGACGATTATTTTCCGTGAGCTTTTCCTGCCCGGATATTATGAAAGTCTCCGTGTGATAAACGGTGTCGCTTTAGCTCGACCAGTGTCATAAAACAGCTTAAGGTCCAACTTCCCTTTTGGACTCACTTTAATGCTCCGTCTGTCCAGGAAACAAGACGCAAACGGCCATCCTGTGTTCATAACTTTCATCAGATTAATTACATCCATCACTGATCGCACTGTCCCCGTCGTTTCTGAGCTCGTTTGGTTGACATTTTATCCTCTTTTTGGAAGGCAAGAATTTGGAATGTATTTATATTGGCACGCTCAACCGCTTCCTGTGCAATAATGTATTCCGTGGCATTAAATTAACAAGTCTCCAGCCCGTGTTTGTTTTCGTAGCGTATCTAGACTTCACTTGGCGATTGGGCGCTCGGTGTTAGATTTCCGCCCGCGTAGGGTAAAGCCGCGAAAGGAATGCATACTTTCATCTGATCTGCTGGAGGAGCCCGTGGACACGAGTGGGGTGAAGAGGGACATCGCCGGACCGTACTGTTTGTATTGGTGCGGAGAGTTGATGGATTTGAACCTATTGTCTGAACACTCGAAATGTCAGTGAGGTTTGCTGTGGTCCAACCGTAGACTGTGTAAAGAAGTGGACTGAGTGAGTGTGACGTCACCCACAGCGTTCGGCTCCAGTCAAACGAAGTTCATCGAGGCCAGAGCAGTTATAGGGGTAAATTTGGAGGTGAGTTCCATATTTGGAATTCTGACCATGAGTATCATAGCACCAAAGAGCCTATTTGGAATTCTGACCATGAGTATCATAGCAACCAAAGAGCCAATCTGGAGCAAAGCGGTTGAAGGTAACGCCCCTTTCCACCCGCACCGCTGGTTTAGCAGAGAGCGGGAGCAATGTTGTTAATCAAACCTGTTGCTAACGCTAGCGGGAGCGACCTCAGGGAAAGACGGCACCTGATTTATCTGTAATTAATGTTCATATCTTGATTTACAGACACAATAGCAAAATAAAAACCCCAGGATCATGTAGAGCGGGTTAATACGAACATTTTAAAACCAAAATGACGAGTCTGACAGCAGCAGTTGTAGAGAGAGAGGTGACAATTTTTCAATGTACGAAGGAACGCGGCTAGCATGTTAGCTATGTCCATTTATATAAACAGTCATCGAAGAAGCCTGTCGGACTTAAGGCGGTTGTAGTTCAGCGGTAGAGTTTGCGCACTAACTTCAAGCTTGCTGGTTCGACTCCTGCTCCCAGATGCATGTTGTATATTGTTGTATATTGTGTCCTCGGGCGAGAACCCCTTTTCCACCATCTTGTGTCTCTATGTTTGAATGCGAGTGTGAATAATTCAATTCAATTTTATTTATATAGCACATTTTAAAACAACTGCAGTAATTCCCTCAAATAAAGAGGACCCACGGAGGGAAGACATTTAAGCACAATTAATAACAATGATGTGACGTAACCCCGTCAGAGCCGCAGCGTCGCCTCTAACGTCAGCACGCGCGCGCGAACAGGCGCTAACCACTCACCTGTTTGTTCGTTCATTCCGTTCCGCCTCCGTCTGCTCCGTTTCCCGTCCCTCCACTATCGCAGGAGTCTCGGTGCGCAAACCATCCGTGTCCAACTTCTTTAAAGTTTTAAAGAAGTATCCATCTCCCGTTCACGAGTCCCCACTGTCAAACCGAGCGCCTCCCTCACTTCCTGTTTTTGTTGCGACATGCGCGGGACATTGGCGTCTGACGTCATAGTGTCGTCGCCAGAAAATGCAGTTTTTTTCCGTTAAATTCATTTTAATTTAACTTTTTTCCCCCTGGTTGAGCTACAGGCGCAGAGACATGGCCATATTGCAAAATGTATTTTTTGTTGGATATTTTTGTTATTATTATTATTATTAT
>KN485563.1:23590-39484 GCA_000787095.1 Periophthalmodon schlosseri | reverse complement strand
GACTATCAGGCCCGACTGTGTGCGAGGAATGATAATCACTGTGGTGCACTGCAGAGAGAGGGAGAACCAGGAGGAGAGAAAGAGAGGAGGAGGAGGGACGAGGAGAGAGAGAGGGGGTATGAGGTAAAGAGTTTGAGGGGGGCAAGTGCTGCAGCGGAGGGTGGGGTATGTGTGTATGTGTGTATGTGTGCGTGTGTGTGTGTGTAGAGGAGGAGGGGGGGTAAATTTAAGACCGGGGTTACACTGCGGGACAGAGTCAAGCGCGGAGACAAAGAAGAAGTGCGTGAAGTGAGCATAGCTTTAGTAGCATCGACTTCCTCTGTCATACTCGTCCATCACCGCTGCCCCCTCGCTCCCTCCCCTCCCCTCGCTCCCTCCCCTCCGCTTTTTTATCCCCCGCTGCAAACACCCACGCGCGCACCTTCCGTACACCGGCACAATGGCGTGTCGTACAGCAACCCCTCGGAAAGAGCCACAGTCTTAGCCTTGTGTCTGAGTGCCAGAAAACATTAACTGCAGCAGCGAGGTCATCTGATCGGCACTATGCGGTCCTTTTCACTCCCTCTCTCCCTCTCTCTCCACTTCTCTTCACACTGCTGCAGTCTGCTGCTGGCCCCCCGCTGGTCAGCGCCGGAATTGCGTGCCACGTTGTCTGCCATTCTGATAAAAAACTGTTATTAGGACAATGTATGCAATTTGCTAATGCTCAGAGACAGTTAATCACTTTTTTCTTTACTGGAAGCAATTAGAGAGACACTGCACTGCCCGTAATGATAATAATAAGTACAAAGTGAGAGTGCATGGTTTGTTTAGTGGGGGGAAGAACTGGGATTTGTGCAAATAGAAAAATATCCGCTGCGCTGCCTTTACTACGGCTTTGTTAGCATCAAGCTGTCCACTCTGGCAACGTGAAATCTCCCTTTTCTTTGTCTCCATCTGGGCTCCCTACCCTGCAGATATACGCACAAAATCACTGACTCTATTCACTGCTTTTGAAGTGTTTATCCTTTTGTGGCACCAATGCGGTCTATAGGGGTGGCATCAAACAGAAACAAAAGGCAGTAGAGTGAAACGTAAAGGGACGGGCTTACACCGGACAAATGCCCCCTGACGGAGATTACGGTTACAGCTTTGCGATGCTGTGCGCCGTGCATCACTTTCCACTGCTTGTCTCTAAAACAGTCGTCTCTTATAATATCCATGACAGCGGGCATTGTTAGGCAGGATGCAAACAGGATGGTGGGGAACAACTGGCCCTCTGTGAGCAAGCCTAAGTCCAGACCATGCATATGTATGATGCTATTTAGATGGCATTTACAGTCCATTTCACCACTGTGTGTAAGGACCATTATACTAATAAGAAGTGTGCTATGAGCAGGCTTTTCCCACCCACCGCTATTGTCCTTTGTCCAAGCAGCACAACTCAATTCCCCTACTACAGTCCTGGCTCATGTCACAGTCAAATCTGTTACCTTAAGTGCTTCCAACTGCAGCGCTCGCCAACAAATGCACAGCTAACTTTCTTATTTTACTTGAAAGGTAAAGTCAAACCATGTGTTTAAAGGTCCCGTATTACACATAACTGACTCTTGAGAGCTTCAGGCCATGTTGTAATGCTGTTACCGCGTCAAAAACATACCCGGAGTTGTGTTTTGTTTCATTCACACATGTTTGAGTCATCTCCAAAGCTCAAAATGCGCTGTTCCACCTTGTGATGTATTCACACATGTTTGAGTCATCTCCAAAGCTCAAAACGCGCTGTTCCACCTTGTGATGTCATGTAGTTTCAAGTCAACAGCTACCTTTTACCTTCAGTTCAGTAGAGATTCGCAATTCTAACGCTGAAACGATCCAAATGATTCTAGTGAAGGTTGAGTCTAGAATTTTAAAACACAGTAGAGCGCTTCCTGTATTACCACATGACATCACAAGGTGGAACAGAGTGTTTTCTGTCTGAGAGAAGAACTCAGCCTAAATATGCAGGGTTTGTGAGTTAAACATGCGTGAATGAAACAAAACACAACTCCAGGTCTGTTTGTGATGAGGAACAAAACATTATAACAGATCAGAAAATAGCGTAACATGGGCACTTTAATATTTAGTAGAGGTGACAGCAGTTTAATTACTAGTGTTGAATGGATGGACCATCACCGGATGGACGATACCAGTGATTTTTGTTTATCACGAAACAGCCATCGACACGTCCCATCGGTATCGGCTCCAAAACAGCCGATGTGACGAACGTTCATCACATTTACCTTAACTTTTTATATAAATTGACTTGAACTACTTAACTACCACGGCTATCGAAAAATCTTGACATCCCTATCCATATCACTTTGCTGTAACCTTGCCTCTATTGTCTGAAACTGACCAGAGGAGAATGAACAATAGCTTCCCGATATGAAACTGTAAAAGTGGGAACAAGTGCTAAAGATGTCCCCCCGTCCACACAAGGCCGGCGGACCGCGGCGCACACTCTGCCACATCCTCCCTGTTGAGAGTGATTAGGACTGCTGCTGTGAACAATAGACAGAGTCAATAAAGTACCTCTGAGACATCCGGATACAAGAACAAGGTCTCTATCCCTCACCTCCCCCTTCTTCACTGCCTTCCCCCACCCTCTTGTGTTTCGTGCACATCCTGTCCACTTTCTCCGCGTTCTCCATCCCTCCATCCCCGCTTCCTCTTTCCTGTTTCTCCGTCCCGTCATCCCGTGTGTCCGTCTAACGCGTCTCCGTCTATGTCCTCGCCCTCCGCCTTGTTCTTTTGTGCCTCCTGATGGGATGAGTTGACAGAAGTTGACATGTCGGAGCGCCACACTGAACCGAAATGCGTCCTGGCGGTTTAGAATCAGCGTCAGTCACTTCACAAGGTTAAAGATAGCGCCGGCTAATGTGCCGTCACGCCATACAAACAGGTACACCGTGGGCTTTTGATGCACAGGCGCTCTGACAGTTCCAAAGGGGACATGGATGACTGACTGTTAGCATGTTTGCAAATGGACTGAGAAACACAATGGAAGCCGTTTAGGTGTCGACAGCTGTAGGCCAGAACAACACCGGACAAAAGTATAATCTGATTACTAATTGTAAACACATCCAAGAATATTAACATGTGAAAGAAGACTGGACACAATTAGCCATTTCCATTCATCGTGAAACTGTGCGGCGCTACTAATAAAAAGAGATGTAACGATGTTGAAATCTCACGATATTTTCCCGATAAACATCTCAAGGTATAATATTTTGGGGAGACTAACAAAATTGTGAATATGCTACGTTTTTCCTTTTAAAATGCCTTGACAAGCCTTTAGTTCTGCCGTAATCCAAAAAATTAAGATTTAAAAGTGCTTAATGTTATTTCTTCGCATAGTCTACACTGAAAGGAGCAAAGGATCATGGTCTATGTAGTTCTCGATGTAGTTTTTAGCTATTGCTGCACCATAGCAACGAATTTAAGAAAAGAGACTTGGAATTCGATATTTTGTGAGACTTTTGACGACACGATATCACAGTATTTCAGTTATTGTTACGTAGCTACTGTGGTCAGTTAGTAGAGTGTTTGTCCACTGACCCACAGGTTGGCGGTGCGATTCCAGCTCCCACAGATGAATGCTGTCGTGTCCTTGGTCAAGACACTTAGCTCACCCCACCCCTAGTGTCTGCGTAAAAAAGCGTGAAAAAGCGCTATATAAAAATGTGACCCTTCACCATTTCTGAATCTGTACTGTATAAACATGGTAAAAGTGGTCTATGGTGCAAAGATCTGATGCTGCGTTGGTGAATATATGTGTTTCCAAACTGGCTGTTGGTGGTGCTATTGGGTGTGTGCAAATGTATATGGACTGAAATAACACACTATCGGGGACACAAAATAAACTCTGTCAACGGCACCGCAAAGCTCAAAGTGTCACTGAATGAATAGTAACAAAGTCAGGAATCGTTATTTCGGTGTTCAGGAGCTAAGACGCAGACAATAGCAGTGTGGAAAATGGTGTATAGGTCATTGTTTTCAGATTTTCAGATTATGTCCTCCAGTCTACAAGTGCGGAGGCAAAAACACCTCAGCTGTTTTCAGAATGTGTGTTACGTGAGGTGAGATCTCAAACTCTAGGAGGAAGGACATCCTATTCTTCCAGTTTGAAAGCAGATCGTGTTTTACTTTATTCTCTATTTCAGAAAACGATGATACACAAGATACACGATAACGTAATTAGTCCCTGAAGTTCATTACTGAGTACTGAGTCTCTCTGCGTCACTGCTTTCTCATAGTTTATATAAGTAATATATTAGTATTTCTTAAGTTACTAAACTGGAATCATTCTTAATAAACTGATAATAAACTATTTGTTTGTTATGAATTAAAGCAAACCTACTGTGCTTGTGTCTGCTATGTAGCTATAACATATGACACGCATGGATCATTATGTTATAATTTGCACATTTAAAATTGCGATATTCATCTAAAATGATTTAATAAAAGAAACAAGTCCGCTAATTTTTGCATTAGAAAACTGCAGTGCTCAACGGGAGCTGACGTCGCTCAACAAAGAGTCGGCACCTCTGAAGGACAACTGCAGATCACACTAGCGAGCAGAGGATTTTTTTTCATTTGTACCAAAATGACTACGCAATGCTGCCGAATCCTATGCGCATCACCGATTAAGAAAATAAAACTAGAGAACGAAGTAAGTACAGAGCAGAGGGCGTGTGCCAGAGGCGGTGAAAACAGCGACTGATCGGCAAAATGGCGTCTTGAAAATAAGCGATTAAAGATACTGAAACATGCACGAATCTCTCCAAATACAACTTCGGGTGAGTAAATGTTGAGGGGAAACAACTATAACATGGTTAAAAGCTCTAAAAAGTCGATTTTGCAGAATAGGTCTGCTTTAAGTCTTTCTTTTTTAAGGCTAATTAAGGTGTAACCAGCATTTTCGACTATATTTTAACAAGAAAGCACATGTTGAAAATTCAAACCATACAAGTGACAAGTGACTAAGTAATGAGTCAATGTTCTGACTAAACATGTAAGAACCAAAACAGCACCACACACTTCTTCTTATTTGTCACTATTCTATCACTGGTCATGAGTCAGACTATTAATTCATCCCACTGCAGTACACTAATGGAAAATGGTAATGTGGTACCTCTACCCGAGAGCACAGGACCTCACTGTGGCTGGGCCTGTCATGATGATTACTATATCGACGTATCGTTCAATATATAGATGAGCTATATTTTATCAGGCTCAATATTTATCGCGTGCACCTTTTCTTCGCACTAGTGGAGAACATTTTTCATAACTGTACGTAGTCTGTGTAATCCCTCAGTCGTCCAGGTCTGATCCATAGTCAAAGAAAAATTTTAAATCTGTCAACTGGACATCCTCAGACCCAAAGTAAAACAAAGAGAACAAACACCGTCGCGAGAGCTCCTCTGGACCCCAGTCCGCCGTACATCTCCATCTGAAAGCCACTAACCACTCTTTTGAAGATAGTGAAGTACAGATCTTAGTCAGAGAAAAGAAATGGTTTGAGAGGGGAGTTAAAGAAGCAATTTTTGTTAGGAAAGACAATCCTTCCTTAAACAGGAATGGGGGCCTGAGACACAATCTCTCACAGATCTATGATTCCATCCTCAGACCCAAAACAAATAGGAACAAAGAGAACAATAGGGGGTCGTTAAAGGTTGAATAGGTTTGCTAGACCGAAACTGGAGACAAAAGCTGTTTACAGTTTCAGTGTAGTTTGCTCCTCCCTTCAGACAGATATAAGGCAGTGTCCACGAACAATCTGAACTGAAGAAGCAGCTTGGATGAGCAGCGAAATGTCTTCACTCCCACAACGATTTGTCCAGATGACAGATTTACACTGTCGTTTGCTAAAGAGAACAAAGAAAACAACAGGGCTAGCCAGGATGCTAATAGGTGTGAAATCACTTATTAGGGACTTGAATGACTATGCTAAGTAGGACTCAGGCACAGTGCACACTTAGGGTCGCACAACAGACATAACCGACAAACAGAAACTGTAAGCAATAGGCGTTTTGAGTTTCAGTGTAGTTAGCTCCTCCCTTCAGACAGATAAAAGGCAGTGTCCAGCAGTAATCTGACCAGAACTGAAGAAGCGGCTTGGATGAGCAGCAAAACGTCTTCACTCCTACAACGATTTGTCCAGTTGAGAGATTTTATTTTTCTTTTGCTATGGATCAGACCTGGACGACTGAGGGATTACACAGACAATTGGACAAAAAATTGCAGGAGTGAACACGTTTCGCTGCTCATCCAAGCCGCTTCTTCAGTTCTGTATTTATTAAGTTACTAAGATGGACTCATTCTTAATAAACTGATAATAAAGTATTTGTTCATTATGAATTAAAACAGACCTGTTGTGCTTGTGTCTGTTATAAAGCTATAATCTAGGACCGTGGATCAAAGTGAAGAAGCGGTTTGGATGATCAGCGAAACGTCTTCACTCCTACAACTTTTTGTCCAGTTGACACATTTAAAATTTTTCTTGTACTGTAAAACTTGTATGTAGTATTAGGCCTATGTGATGACATTTGTATGATCGATGGTTCAATAATTAATTTACATGATACATTATAGACGCTAGAACTAAGTACTTTAGTGTTTCATTGCCCTATTTATACATTGCTGGCCACATTATGTTTAAAATGATTCACTTAGAAGAGAGTTAACTGTTTTTAAGCTTATTGTATAAATCCATTTCAATATTATCATTTACCGTGATATTTTCAGAGCCAATATATCGCACTTCAAAATGTGTTACCGTGACAGGCCTAGCCGCAGCCCTTTCGACCCTACGTCAGACAGTGTAGCTCACCCAGTGTCTCCAGCCTCCTCCGCCCCGGCGCCCTGACAATCCGCCTAGTGTGTGAGTGACAGAGGGGACGTTATACTGGGCAGACACGCACACGTCAACACTCGCGCGCACCCCGAGGACCCCCAGACACTGCGCCCTTTCTGTCTGCGCCGCTTACGGGCCCCCACCCCTGTCGCGCACGCTCCATCATTCTTGTCTCTTTTGACGCGGATAAGAACCGTAAGACGTCCAGTCGTATGCGCGGATGAGACTGTACAGTTAATACGGCATTCGTTTTCTTCGAGCTGTGAAGTTTGCTTTTGGTATGCAAACAGATATCTTCGAGTATTAGCGTGTGCGGGTCGGATTCTCCCGAGACAAGAGAGCGGAGTTGGGCCATTGAGCGGAAGGAGGAGAGCTAATGAGAAAGCAGGGGAGAATAGGAGCCGTTTACATCGATAACCTGAAAAAGCGCTTCAGCCAGAGACACGGCATTTGATTCATTTTGGCCGAACGTCTCTGAAAAGTGTGCGTTCGTATTAGGGTTAAGAGACGACTTCAATGGAGATGTATCCAGAGGAGTTTCCGAGAGCTGAGCCAGTGCAGCGAGGCCTGATTATTATGTACAGCTGGTGGAGTTCAAATATGGTAATGTGGCACAGTTAATCCAAAAACACACAGCCTGCTAAAACCACAGGTATAAGCTCGGATACTTTGTAAATATGCTGCTGACTCATGGATGTTAGCAACAGCGCACACAACTTAAACGAATCACGTACATTGACTTGATTCAAGAAGACATCCATTCTAGTAACTGCCGCAGGGGACAGCAAAGCATCAGGATCGTCAGGGAATTAAAACACTAAGTAAAACCAAATGTTACTGGACAGGAACTATAACTCAATTTGACAAGAGAATAATCAGCAGAAGTCTTTCGTGTGAATAATGAATTTATTCTCGGAAGAAACGAAAGTAGCGTCTCCAGAATCCCACTGCAGCAGAGTGGGGCTTGAACCAAGAAAATGTTCAAAGTTGTGGGGCAATCTTTCAATCGAATACATGTGATAATACACTATAAAAATTAGCGCTATAAAAAATAGAGTCCTGTGCTCAGGTCTCTGCACTGGCTCCTGTGGCTCAGAGAATAGACTTTAAAGCAGCTCTGCTTGTTACAAGTCTCTCCATGGCTTAGCACCAAAGAACATCTCCGACATGTTAGTGCCACATGAACCATCTCGCACTCTGAGGACCTCAGGGACCGGCCTCCTGCTGGTGCCCAGAGTCAGAACTAAACATGGGGAATCAGAGTTTCAGTTTTATGCAGCTAAAACCTGGAACAGTCTTCCTGAAGATGTGAGACAGGCCTCTACTTTGACAATGTTTAAATCCAGGCTCAAAACGGTTCTGTTTAGCTGTGCATATGACTGAAAGGTTTTTTTATTCTGCACTTTTGTCTTTTAATGTTAATTTTATGATGATTTATGTCTTAATTTGTTTGTATCGTGATTTTAATGTCTTCTGTAAAGCACTTTGAATTACTTTGTGTACCAAATGTGCTATACAAATAAACTTACCTTGCCCAAAAAAAAGTTGTGTGTATGCATTGATAGCTCTACTGATGTTTTTGTGGTGCAGTTTAAACACTACTCCCAGGGCAGTTACATGATTGGCAGAAATTGCTTTTTAAAATCTTACATCATTTTTATTGTTTAAGTAGTGTTTGCATAACATCGACTACGCTACTAAACGTACGCTTGAATTGACTTAAAGGAGCGTAAGAGTTCATCCTTGCACAAGCTGGGACATGACGCGCGTAAATTGACTGAATCTGAAGCTTAGCATCACATAAAGCCCCATGCGGGAGTTGAAAATGAATTATTAAACCATTCTGTACCACTTTAGAAAGAATAACCTAAGCCGAACTTCTAACCCTAACCCCATAATCAAGAAGTTACTGTTTGGCCTGTCACGATAACACATTTTGAAGCGCGATATATTGCTATAGAGATATACTGCGATAAACAATAATACTGAAACTATTTTATACCACTGATACAATTAAAATACGGCGAGATGATCCCAATAAAACTTTTTAAAAAATAAACAGTATCATTAAAAACCATGAGCTGCAAAAAGAAATAGCCAACGAAGCAATAATTAGCCATAAAAGTGACTTATTCAACCTTCTACAGCTCAATTCTTAACGCATTATAACCAAAATAACAAAAAACACTAACTAGATATAGTGATTACTGTGGTGGTCCTAGTTACTATGACTGAATATTAATTAACTTTTTGTTCATTATGATTTATGATTTTCTTTGTTCATGCTTTGATAAGGCTAATTTAAGTGTTATAGTTAAAAAAAAAGTGTTACCAAACCGGGACATGGGGACCTTTTTACTCTCACGCACCTGGGATACTGTCCTGAAAAAGTTGGCCTGCAGATGGCGCTGTCATCCTGGTCCACCGGTGCTGTCCTGAAAAAGTTGGCCTGCAGATGGCGCTGTCATCCTGGCTCCACCGGTGGGAAGACAGCGCCAAAACCTGTTTAAATCAGCTGACAGGACACGTTACAGCAACATCACGTGACCACTCTGAGGAAGAGCGCTAATGAGCCGCCCAAACTGTCAGCTATGAAAACAAACTAAACCTTGGTCTGAAAAAAGAATCTATTAAAATAAATCATCAAAACCACATGAGCCTCATTGGACTGTTACTAAAAGTGTTAACCGCGTTCAAATTAAAGTGTTCATTCATTCATAATAAACACTGCCACCACTGTGTAAATCATACAGAGGCGTTTGGCGCATGCCCAAACCACTCCACACATGAAAACAACACCAGCGTCTTTGATATGTAATTAGTAGTTCTTCAGTCAATAGTCTGAAATGCAGTGTTTGATCATCCCTTGTTCTCGTACGCCTCTGGCTCTAGGATCAACTTAAAATGTGGCCAAGCGTGGAGAGCATGTTTGACTTGTGCCTTGAAGAAAAAAACCAAATCCGCCGAGAGCGCGTCGAGGTAAAACAGTTGATTCAACAGAATTATTTGACGGAAGGCTCCCCGTGATGGCTCGGCTGGATTTTAAAAGGGGCCGTCGTCAGCAAAGGCCGGCATTAAGAAACACTCCGGCACATCAAATTCTAATCAAAGCACACGCTCTTTTTAAAAGCCGTGAAAGCTTTCATGTTAACACGACACTGCGACCAAAGCTTTATTCACGCTTTTAAAAGGAGGCTGACCGGTCAATGAATGTGTGCTTCTAACAATGCAACCAGATCTGTGTCAACCGGCTCCTCTCATCTTACAGCGAGCGAGTCTGTGATCCCCATTCACACCGCGGCGCAGCTGGGATGTTATACAGCTAACGCGACGTATTTTTACAAACCGTTTCTGTTTGTTGGTTTAGTGAAAGCGCAAGAGTTTCAGCTGAGAATGGATGATATGGTGATAAAAATTGAATTGTCTGAACCCTGCGACAATGTGCTATTTCGCTACTAAAAATAGCACTAAACGGAGCTTTCTTTGTGGTGGTACTTTCGGTTAAGCGGGAATCCCGTTCATTTCAATGGAGAGTTTGGGAAAAGTTTTGCCGCTAAAATGTGATATAAAATAGGCTGATTTGTGTCAACACTATACTCACTGATTCTCCAGGAGGATCTGTGGTCCCTATAGAACTTCTCCGCTGTCAAGATCGGCACCACCACGCAAAATAATACAACTCAAATGACGATGGCGCCGCCCACAGCAACTTCCAGAATGAGGCGGATTCAACGCAGCCGTCTGCTCAAACACCGCCCAATTCAAGATTCTCGTGACTGACAGCTGGATTCAATTTAGGGTCTAAGGACAGGGGGCGCTCTGAGACAGCTATCCATTTTCTGTTGAGTAATTTGCTTGTCTGTCTTCTCTTTTTTCTAACTTCCTGTTCAGCCCTAAGAGGCGACTGCTGTTGTGATTTTGGGCTTTAAAAAAATAAACTGAATTGAATTGAACCAATCACAGTCAGAGCGAGAACTAAGTTTAAATTGTAAATATAGACGATAAACGGTAATACTGAAACTAATTTATGCCACTGACACAATAACCCTAAGGTAGGATTATGAATGAAAAACTATTCTAAATGTACAACACAAATGGCTGTAAATACATAGCAGAATGAAACTCTTAGTAGTAAGTTTGTATTTGTTCAACCCTCTGCAGCTCAAATCTTATCGTAGAACTAAAACTGAACAAAATATTCTCCACTACTACAAACCAAAAGTCTCCACGATTAATACTGACCCTCAAAAACGATTGTTCCAGCTCTCATATACTGAAAGATAACTCGATATAGTAATTGTCGTGACAGGCCTACACACAGCAACAAAAAAACACTCCTGGGTCATGTGTCTCCATCCATATACAGCGCCGTTCTGTGTCTTCTCCTCTTACACTGTCTGGACTGCACATAAACTTGTGCTTACGCCGCACACAGGTGGATGCATTATGCACTAAAACATGTATAATTTCTTCCGGAGCCATCTCAGGTTGTTGGCTCAGATGTGAGATTCCTTTTATGCAGCCAATTAGCGGTTGCCATTTCATCCCCATGGAAACCTGCTCGGGCCTCTAATTTGCAGATAAATTTGCATGACTTTGATTACATCTTGTTTACGTACTGCTGTTTGTGTTTGCCGATCTGAGAGCGATTCAATAAAAAGTGTTTGTTTCTCTAGTGCTTTCGTTGACATCTCGGTAATATCTCTTATTTGTGAAATGGGAGAACAGAGCCCCTTAAATAATGCATATCTGGCGTATACCTGCGCACAGCTGACCCATTAAGGGAGAGCTTTACTGTAATACTAAGCAATTACTGGCTAATATCAGGAGGGGGCATTGATTTAAAGTATAGTTTGTTTTGTTTTGGTTGTCTCTGTGGTCCATGCTGTTTGTAAGTCTGTATTTTAGGTGGAGTACAAATGAGTAACAGGGGGAACATATGGAGGTGTGGGCCGGGCTCGTGCGGTCGGCCAAATGTATGCCCACACTATTGCACATGTCGGGCTCCCGCTGATTTGAAGGTTCTCCAGACTCGTTTTAGTAAACATTTGGGGTGTTCGCTTTGTAATATGAGACGGGCGCCTTTCATGTTGTTATTCTTAACTTCATCCAAGTGTTTAGTCACCACCATCAAAATCAAAGGATGTCATATCTGAATGTACGAGCTTTCAAAAGACTAACAGACTAACATTAGCCCTGCGTGGCGGAGTATTGGAACGCGACAAAACCACTGACAGCATTTGGTGCGTTAAAGTACTTGGTTTAAAAAGCTCTGTGAACCACTGACACTTCATCAAGTCGTTTTGGATTACAGCGCTAACAAGAAAACATGTTGGATTTCGCCCATTCAGATTTTTTTTTTTATTAGGACAAAAATTGTAATTAAATTGGATGACTCTAAGATTAACCTCTCTCCCCGTTTAAACATAATTGGGGCTCATCAGGGATTGAATTTAATTTGCTAAAAAGCTAAAATGATCATGCTAACGCTAAAGCTATACTAATGTTAATAATTATAGTGGTATTATACAATCAGAAACATAATAATAGTTGTCTGCTATTATAAGCCATTAAGAGCCTCACTTAAACTTTGGACTGAAAAAAAGATAAATATGGAAAGCGCAACAACAGAGCTTAAAAAGACAATATACACTTTGTGCCAGTCCCAGACCTGGATAAATGAGGAAGTAGCCTGAACATCTCAAACTACATTGTTTTTATTATGAAGAAAAAAAAAACAAAAAAAAATTCTACATTTAAGAGCAGGTATTTTTTACTACTGTTTGAGGCCTGGAGAAAAGGTGGAGGGGTTTAATTTTTACATGTTTGTAGTTAAAAAAAAAACAAAAAAACAAAAAACAGCTAGAAGAAACTATCAATTCAATTGTTTCTATTGAGCAAAATTCAGTACAATTTATCAAAATCACTACATTTGAAGCCTTATAAATCCTAAAAATCTGCGCGAAATACTTGTACTTTTTCCTCTTTAAGTACATTTTTAAACAGGTACTTTAATACTTAAGTCGATTTTTTTGTCGATGTGAAACTTTTACTTGAGTAGATTTTTGCTCCTGTATCTGTACTTTTACTTAAGTAACAAAACTGAGTACTTCTTCCACCACTGCTTGTATCCGTAGCTGTTCTATTTCCATCGTAGGGTTAAATAAGTTAAACACACATATAATAATAACTCATCAAGGACTTCCTGGGTCACGGCTATAATCTGGAGCAACGCCTGCGGGTGAGGACTGCCCACTCACCTTTATGTAACTGTGAGTATAGCGGTATAGAGGTACTTCTGACACACTCTCACACACAGAAACGGCTTGTAGATACTTCGCTGTCTGAGTGAAGCCTCTCCCTCTCTCTCTCTCTCTCCATCCTCTCGTGTCCTGTAGCCCTAGACCCACATACCTCATTTCAAGTCTTTTCATTCCATCCTCCACCTTCTCCACTAGCACTGCACCCCAAGGCACTACCTACAAACGGCCCACATTTTGTAGCTTCACATCTCCCGGCGCTCGCTCAAGCATCGTCTTTTTCCTTCCTAGTCATCTCCTTACCCAATTCTCTCAAGTGCACCCACCACCGCAGACTCCACGCCTCCTCCTCTGCTGCTCTACCCACTGAAGCTCCGGCTACACTGACCAGGAATCCTTACCATTTCTGACTGCGTTTCTTTTCATTTCTCCTCCCTCTATCCCCATCTTGATCTTCTGATTTATCTGTCCTCCACCAACAATCTAAAAACAGATGGTTACATTTAGCCCAGGGCAAAAAACATTGGCTATGGACTACGACGCTACGCCAGGCCCAGTAATTCACACTCACACACAAGATCTAATAGGCTGATATCCGCCGAGAACTGGGCTCCCTTTTGCCCCCAGCAAAAATACATGAAGCATATTTCAGATATTCACACCTTAGGCTGCTTTCTTGGTAGCATGCTTAATTGTAGGGCTGGGCATTATACTATTTTGTACTATTTTTCCACTTGCGAATTCTCTCTATATCATTTAGCCACGAGGAAATATGCCAGCCATCACCCTGGAGATGCGCTGTATAATTTGGTTTCTACGATTTGATTTTATTTACGTTGTGTTTGGCGAAAGAGGTCCAAGAGGTTAAACTTGCTGTCAGCTATTATATTAGTTCATTTCCCACACTGACCCTGAGCTATTATTGTTGTGCCCTTGAGCTGGACAATGTGAGTTTTACATATCCTGTGTATAAAAAAAAAAGATCTAGCTATCAGACATCACTCTCCAAACACATTCTGGGTACTTTTGCGCCACAGATGCCCTGGGATGGGCTGATTTAAATGTGGCTGTCTTGCTGTGCCGGTTGCGCCAATGTGACCGCCAGTCAGCCAAGCAGAAGCAAAACTGGGGACGTGTCTTGCCCGAGGACACGGTACAATGCTAGGTTGCAGGTTTTAAACAAGAGTCTGAGAATGCGTACGCTTGTGTCATAATTAATAGAAGAAATGAATGTGTAGTTTTCTATTCTTTGTTATGCAAATCATTTCCCTTGTGGATCTTTAAAGTTTGTCTAAAACCCTATTCACGCGGGATTAGTTTTACCTGTAAAATTGAAATGACCCCACGACGTCTGTGTTTTTTTCGTTTTTTTTTGTTGAAACACGGGATAAGTCAGTAATCTACTCATTTTTACGAACTTTATCCCAGAAATGTTGGACTGATGAACACCAAAACAAGACAAGAGCCTTTTCATACATCAAGCCGCCAACGTTGCTTCTGTTTAAGTTTGTTTTCAGCCGAACGCGCCTGTACTGTAGCGTCAAACCCTGGGCGATCAGAATGACATCTACGCTATGATGTTTCTTCCATTCACGCTGATACAGTCCCCCATCCAAACTTTACAAACTTTGCACCAAAACCACCTGAACTTTTCCAGAGCTTCCATGCTGCTAGATCCATAGACTGTATATATAAATGGACATTGCTAACCCGCTAGCCGCCACGTTCCAAATAGGATGAGAGCTCCATTGACTCTGGCTGCAATTCACTTTACATTAGAAAACTGTCGCCCTTCTCTCCGTTGCTGCAGTGAGCCTCGTCATTTTGGTCTTAAAATGTTCGTATTAACCCGCTCTACATGATCCTGGTATTTTTATTTCGCTATTCTGTCTGTAACTCAAAATATGAACATTAATAACAGACAAATCAGGCGCCTTCTTTCCGCGAGGTCTCTCTCCAACTAGCGTTAGCGACAGGTTTGATTGACAGCGTTGCTAAGCGCCCGCTCCCTGCTAAACCAGCGGCGGAAAGGGCCGTTACATTCAACAGCTTCGCTTAGTCCACTTCTTTATACAGTCTATGGCTAGATCCTCGGTTGCCACGGCAATGGGGTTGTACTTCCGGGTCACGTCTTTACCACAGTCTGTTTTTTACTTTTTAACTGTATAAAAAAACAATAACTGGATTAGATTATCGTCCGTGGCGAATGAATATTATTAATTTAGTTTGTATCTGGACCTAAAATGGGCCATAGAGACATTTTGAATCAGTTTTAGCTTCAATGCACCAACAAAAAGCAGCACAGATCACAGACTCAAGCGTTCACACAGGATTAGAATTACCTGAGAAAAATTTGTGGGAATTATTATTAATTATTACAATTTACCAGAAGTCCCTAGGTAAAACTAACCTCACTGTACATATACCATTATTACATATAAATGGCCCAGCTCTACAAAATTTGTCTTCACCTATTCAGGAAAATAGAACTTGAAAATCTCAGCAGAGTTGAATTTGATTAAAAGAAAAATGTAGGTGGCTGCGAGTGCCATGGTGAAATTCTGAAAAGGATAGAACGAAAAAAAAAAGAGAGAAAATGAAAAATGGGGGGAATAGAAGTTTGGAAGCCATTAACAAAGTGTATTTTTAAAAGATGGATCCAGATGGAGAATGATGAAAAGAGATGAAACCACTTAGGGAGAACAGAGGGATCAATCAGAGGCAGGACAGAGCGAGTACTGTGAGTGTTTGTCTGATGTT
>KN485563.1:3529-20320 GCA_000787095.1 Periophthalmodon schlosseri | reverse complement strand
AACTTGAGACAAAGAGCGGGAGGAGGACTTGTTAACTCTGTAACATTATCGGTCAGCGTGTTATCGTGGGGGAGGACAGATAGAGAGGAGGCGGCCAATCACGAGCGAGCCGTGGGTGACCTTGATGTGTGAGGAACAGACTACTTCTCTCCTTCACGTTCTCACTGAGGCTGCTTATCCGGCATTCCGTCTCAGGCATTGTCCTGCTGTCCTGTGATCACACAATGGGAAATGCTCTCAAAGAAAACGTTAAGACAAAGAGCTTGCGTTTGTGTTCACTTTCAGGTATCGTACGGAAGAAAATGCAGATCCGCGCAGCGCTTCTTTGGAGTTCCCAATTTATTTTAATAGCACCATAATGTTACAGTTTTGTTTTTTGGATCAGCGCACAGGCTTCACTTGTTTTGGATGAGCATGTCTCTGTATAAACAGTGCACTTTCAGGTATCCAGAAAACCAAACACAGTTTTTGAGCAAATAAAAGGCTGTTAACAAGAGTTTAGTTAGTGTTCAGGTTTTAACTAGAATAAAAAAAACAAAAACAAAATGATTTTAAGACGTTTCTATTCTAAAGGATGTTGCTGTGCGATATGTGAAAGGGCAAAATGCTTTAAAGGTCCTATATTACGCAAAATTGACTCTTGTGAGGTTATAATGTTGTTACCTCATCAAAAACGTATCCGGAGCTGTGTTTTGTTTCATTCACACATGTTTGAGTAACCCTTTATTATTAGTCTTCCACCTTGTGATGTCATGAAGCGGTAGTTTTCAAGTTAGCAGGTACCTTTCACCTTTAGTTCAATAGAGATTGGCAATTCTGGGGCTGATGCACTTCCTGTATTACCCTATGACATCACAAAGTGGAAGAGTGTTTTCAGTTTTAGAGAAGAACACAGCCTAAATATGCAGTGTTTGTGTGTTAAACATGTGTGAATGAAACAAAACACAACTCCAGGTCTGTTTGTGACGAGGAAACGACATTATAACATAGATTAGAAAGTAGAATATATGGGCTGGGCAAAAAAATTCATCGACAGTAATATTAATCTATCCTGATTTTATTTTGTTTTGTCTTGAATAAAAAATCAAATATATATATTGTAATTTCAAAATTCATTTCCTGGACATAAACTCCAAACCACTCTAGACCTCTTCATTCAAAAGACCCAAGAATATCAGTGATGATCAGAAAGAAATGAATATCAATCTCAATTAAAATGTCATTAATTATCCAGCCCCAACATTTATGCTTTCAGATGGGCATAAATAGGACATAGTAACAATAATATTTACAGCTCTTTTCAAGACACCCAAAGTGCTTTACATTGCATTATTCATTCACTCCATACTCAGTGGGGGTAAGCCACTACTGTAGCTGCAGCTGCCCTAAACACATCCAGGTGCTCTGACGCCTGAGAGCGTGTCTAAAGTACAAAGTTTGATAGCACAGAGTGTGATGTTTGAGCTGATTCTGTTTCAGTTCAAATGAGTATGACAGATTTTTATCTTTCTTTAATTTTTACCCAATTTAGTTTGATAATACCTGTTGCTAAGTGACCTTTCCTGCCAAACCTGCGGTGCGGACGGGAGGGGGGCGTGTACCTTCAGCAGCCCCGCTCCTCATTGGCTCTTTGCTCGCACAACCGGATTTCCAAATATGATCCCGGGTTGCAGATTGGCCACTATGACTAGCCTGGTGGCCTGGCTTCATTTGGTTGCAACCAAACGCTATGGGTGACATCACACTCCCTTAGTCCACTTCTGTTACACAGTCTATGGGTCTAACCTGTCAGAGACTTTCATCTCTGTCCTTTACTTTATTTATAATGTCTATTCCCACTTCAATGTCAGCAGTAAAAAAGAGAAGGCATTGTGATCTTATTGGGTCTTTGTGTATGAGCTTCATACTTGTAAAGCGCTTTGAGTACCCTGAAGGTGGAAAAGCACTATATAAAAATGTGACCAATGTGACCATACTTCACATACTCAAGGCAAGGTGACATTTTTGAAGCTCTATAAGTGTATTCACGTGGCAGGCAGAATGATGTAATAATGACACTACAGAATTTACAACAAAGTGAGTTCTTTCACTTTTTGTTACGCGTTGCTAGTGCGCCATCTGCAACAAGATTATGCAAAAAACTACAGCACAGATTTCCATAAAGACATTAGTAAAAGGGTAGGACAGGGAGCAGAGAAGAGCACAATTAATCATTACACAAGCCCCCGAAGCTCGAGTAAGGAGCAGCTTTTATTACCTGACGGAGGCTGCATATTTCCGTAACATGATCAAACTACTGCAGCCAAGTGAGACTCTGAAATATAGTTAACGCTCATAAAAGATTTAGAAAGTGGACGTTGAGTGAAGCATGCTCATTACGCTTCTAATGTGACTCAAATGCTAAAGCCATACGTGATCCTGCAGATGATGGTGGGGTTTCAGAGCAAGTGACTTTTTAATTTATGACGTGTCTATAAAAAGCATTCACTGAGACACGTTTGTAGACATTTCCATGGCATTAATAGATTTGGGTGTAAAATCGGAAATCATCTTCTGCATTTTGCCTCAAGAACGTTTAGTTTGAGCAGTGTTAATAAAGTTGAATATAACCTTCTGTACATTCTGAAGGTTATAGTGGAATAAAAAAAAAAATGGAGCCCAACATGGAATATTGTGTTAGCATGTTAGCAAGTTAACATGGAATATTGTGTTAGCATGTTAGCAAGTTAACATGGAATATTGTGTTAGCATGTTAGTAAGTTAACATGGAATATTGTGTTAGCATGTTAGCAAGTTGATCGCTTATTAATCTATCTATGTTTTATTCTACTACATTTAACATTTATTAAGTAAAATATTTAATAGTAGTTCACTTACATCACACACCTGATTATTTTTGCAGTAAAAAGCAAAATGAAGCAGAGTCAGATCTATTTTATATGATGAAGATAATCTGGTTAGATTTTATGTAAATATAGTGGGCGCGTGCAGTTAATCTGTGGTATAGCGTTTAACACTACAGAGACACTCCACGCTGTGGGCAGAGTGCATATACAGTATATGGGAGCTATCTGTATCATTCTGGTCAAAAATCAATAGTCCCTGGATGCATATGTGCTGGACCTCACAGCGAGGCCAAGCTGCACTGACACATTTGCATGTAGATTCCTATAAACATTTAAACCCTGTCTGTCCTCGACTCCGTTGGAGTCAGTATGGCTCCTCTGCGGCTCACGTTCCCCAGCAGACAGCCCCCCTCTTTGTCTGCAGGTCAGTAGATCAGTTTTCAGTCTGGACTACTGCTGATCCCTGCTTTGGTTACCCTGTCCTTCTCAGCTCCACGCTCACCTCGCCTTCTACCTGCCCTGGGAGCATATGGCAGGCAGAGTGGCCTCTGCTTGCCTCTGTTCTAATAAACACATCAAGGCGGGGGTACCATGATGACAAGAGGTCATTGCCTGGTTACAGAACGTGCGCGACAAAGAGAAACCGCAGTTTGAAGGGAGGAGGAGGGTTTTTGTAGCTGGTTTGGCAGTGCCTTCACCTCTATGACCCTAATGCGCTCGGCACGCTACCACGCTAACAGCATGTGCGCGCTCATGTGGTGCGTCTGAGTGGTAACTGTGAGTCTATGACAGACGCTCATCATATTTAATCCTGGGGGGGATTTCGATGAAATGAAAAGCTGCTTTTCAATTTTATAATCCAGTAGACCTAATCTCTTCTCCTGCGCCCGTCCATACAGTCCAATTAGATGAACAAGACTGACTGAATAAGTCCTATTCACCGCTGCTTTGCCAGTATTCACAATGTCAGAAAAACGCAGTTCTAACAGATTTTCCCATTACAGATATTCCAAGAACATCTATCTGTTGTCAGTCCTGCCAAGAACCGGCAAACTCTAAACAATGGTAAATGTAAGCTTTCAGACAACTAAAATAGCCACAAAAAATCCGATTCCCGATCTGTCTGTGAAGCGTGTGCAGATGACATCATGACAAAATGACTTCAACCACAAACATGTTCCAGAAATGTCAGAAACAGAGAGACGCCACCTCCTCCCACACACAGATACGACAGCTCACCTGACCTTCACACTCTACTGTAAAACAGAGCTATTTAAACCCAGCCGTTCCTCCACTGCAGCTCTGCTCAACAACACACATTAATTAGACTGGTGTGTGTGTGTGTGTGTGTGTACAAATGTGTGTGTGCGTTCAATTGAGTTGCCGTGGTGCTCTCGTTTGCCCACCCCACACAGGAGCCAGGCCCAAGGAGAGAAAGTGCTCACTACAGTGAAAGAAGAAGTCACACTAGTTAAAACGCTGAGTCACTCTATTCTGGGAGGTCAGTGAGGTGCGGAGGAGATGCAAAGGTAGCAGCTATGGGGCGGTTTAGACAGGAGCCCACGCATATGGCATCAAAAGTGACACGGAAGAGCTGACAGAAGCAACTGAAAGCAAAGTAAAGGGTAAAAATGGACCGTCACGCTGCAGGGAATTAGGGAAGTTACATATTGCGGTATCTGGGGCCAAAATGCCAGACTGGCCAAAAATTCTGTAAACTAGCCGTTCTATGAATAGACCTCTGCCCAGTAGGTCTGTCACGATAACACTTTTCGAAGCACGATATACGGTTAAAGAGATATACTGCGATAAATGATAATACTGAAACTGAAACTGCTTTATGCCACTGACACAATAACAATAATGCCAGATAATCCTAGTAAACCGTTTTTAAATAGACGGTAACGTTATGTGGCATAAGCTGCAGCGCATAAATAGCAGAATGAAGCACCATAGAAGTTACTTTATCAACCCTCTACAGCTCAAAATCTTATCGTATTATAACAAAAATCTCCTCACTTTTGCAAAGAACTTGTACATTCAGTTTTTAGCCCCAAAAGCTATTGTTTGAGCTTGTATAGTTGATATAGTAATTATCATGATGCCAAGGTATAAGATCAAATCCAAGCATCTCAGCACAGAACGCATAAAGTTAGTATTTCGAGCTATTTTTGTGCGGAGTTTGCATGTTTTTCCTGTGTCTGGGTGGGTTTCCTCCGGGCACTCTGGTTTACCCCAGCAACCCAAAATATCCACAAGAAGTAAATCCTCCAGCTAAGATAATCCCAACCAAGCCTAGCTCAAGATCTTGGGTCCCCGGGGCTTCACTGCTCCTGAGAGCGAAGGATAGGTGAAACGCAGAGCGTACCTTGCGTTACCGACCTTAATAACCTTATAAATTATTCTTCTAAAAGGCATTTGGAGCCACACACACACAAAAAATCCCTTCCTGAAAATGTCAAAATTCAAATTGTTCCCACCTGCACATGATTTTTGTTAAGCACTCTAAATGGAAATCCGGGTTGTTTTAAAGTTGGCGAATGACACCCTGGCATCTAAATAAGCATAAATGCAGATGATGGCGAGCGGGCCGGGAGCTTCAGTTCACGCAGATGTCCTTGTGTGTGACGGAGGAGTGCGTTTGAGAGAGACGGAGGGAGAGGGGAGGAGGAGGAGGCCACTTTGCCCATATTGACTGCAGTGCCATGTGACTGCTGTGATCATTAATGTGTCCTGATGCCAACGGGTATCCTGATGACCCACATCTCAGCGGTCCACTCTCGCTCACTGGCTGCGGCCCAAACCAGACCTCCCTCTCTCTCTCTTTCTCTCCCACTCGCTCCGCTCCGGCCCCTCCCTCCGGTCACAAGCACTTAGTCCAGCTTTCTCCAGTACTCTGCATTCAACCCAGGGCTATATAGACTCTACAAATAAACATTTTCCGGCAAAAGTTCATTCGGTAAAATCTCATGCAGTTACAAAATCAATGCATAAGAAAACTTGTTTGCACTGAATTCTTGTGTGTTTGTTTTAAAAAAAATCAATTCCCTTATGTCAGACACTCGCCTCCATATAGTTTAACCATAGTCGTTATTCCATAGTGATATTTTTAAACTGTGCTGGAAGAAGTACTCGTCTTTGGTACTGAAGTAAAAGTACAGATGCCACGGCAAAAAAATACTCAAGTAAAAGGAAAAGTATATGAAAAAATCTACTTAAGTAAAAGTATTCAGGTAATCGTTTAAAAATGTACTTAGCGTAAAAATACTAGTATTTTGCACAGACTTTGAGGTTTTATAAGGCTTCAAATGTTGTGATTTTGTTAACGATTTGTGCTGAATTTTGCTCAATAGAAAGAACTGAATCAATATTTTTTTCTAGCTGTTTTTATTTGTAAATTTTTGTTTGCTCAAATTATGAATGTGTTAAAAATAAACCCATGAGGCTTTTCAGCAGGTCTCAAACTAAAATAAAATACTTTTACTTTCAGTCCTGTTCTAAAATGTAGTGAAGTAGAAAGTACAGATTCTGCTCTCGAATGTAGTGAAGTAAAAGTAAAAAGCATCCACTTCACTCGAACACTCTCTTCCACCTTGTGATGTCATGTGGTAATACAGGAAGTGCTCCACTGTGTTTTTAAACTCTATACACATTCACTAGAATCATTTGGATAATTTCAGCCCTGGAATTTCTGATCTCTACTGAACTAAAGGTAAAACGTAGCTGTTAACTAGAAGAGTACCACTTCATGACATCACAAGGTGGAACAGAGCATTTTGATCTTTGGAGATGTAGCCAGACTAATAATAAAGTGTTACTCAAACATGTGTGAATAAAACAAAACACAACTCCAGGTATGTTTTTGATGAGGTAACAGCATTAGAACATGGCTTAAAACTCACAAGAGTCAATTTTGCGTAATATAGAACCTTTAAGTAAAGTACAGATATTTAAAATGTGTACTTAATTGTAGTACTTTTACCACTGTTACCACCACTGCTTTTCCATTGTATAAGTAGAAAGCTGGTCGTTATGTTGTGTTGTGGTCCTCTGTTACAAATTTCAACTAGAAAAATAAAGATAGATGATGTTTTTTTGTAACGACTAAAACATATTTGAATTATGAGCAAAGAAAGACACTTTTTCTTTCCCCAAAACACAGTGCTGGTGGTGTACACACTGGTTTACCAATATTATGCTTCTACAACATTCTACTTCAATAGAAGAGACTGGGAATAATGAATGTCATATTTCTCACTTTAGAAGCGCTTGGTTAGCCAGCATAAAGCATCCCATTTTCGAGTATTTGTTCTGAATAAACTCAAAGCAAATACGGCGCATTATCTAAAAACACGATCTTACTGTCATCCGATTTACACGCAGTTTCCCAGTCACTGAATAAATGGGCAGTGAAACGGCGTTTTCACATTTTCAACATCTTTGCCTTTCATCTCCCATTGTGGAATAGTGGCTTTTTAGCGTCACATGCCTAAACGCACATCTCCACTCTCCCTTTGGCTAACCTTTTATCTCCGTCCTAGTCTCCGAGGAGCATGTCCCCTCACTCACTATCACTCCGCTGTTCCCTTCTCTCCCCCCTGCCCATCTGTATCTCTCCCTTCCTCTTTACTCTCCTCTGCAAACAAGTTGGATTTAAAAGACTGACCATGTTGACTGAGGTACTCTCTAGGGGCTCCTCGATGCTGTCCAGTTTTCATTAGTTGCCCATTTCCCCCCAATTAAAATTTTGAGCAGGATTAACCCATCCAGGGACAGGCCAGTGTTGTTCTGTGTGCCATTCTCAGACCAAGACAAATGGAATGAGCATAATTGAACACTTTTGAATGGTTATTTGCTGTAACCCAAGAAACTAGAGAAACCTGAAATCTCAACGAACCAATTTCACCTGCAAAGACTTTCAAGAATTATTCAAAATCAACGCTGCAAACTAGAACGAGCTTCAGTTGCCAAGTACGTGTTCAATCACAAGACAATGTACGAGTAGAGACAGGGGCGTCGGACTGGGGGGGGTAAAGGGTAATGTTTACCCAGGGCCCAGTGCAGGGAGGGGCCCTTCACAAAGTCTCTAATGGGCACTTTTCATTAGACAACATGTAGTGTGGGCCCATCAAGATAATTTATACCCAGGGCCCAGAATTTGGTGCTACACCCCTGAGTAGAGGTACAACGATCCAGCTTTTTCAGTCCCGATACCGATTCCGATACTGTAGCTTTAAGTATCTACCGATATTCGATATGAACTTACCAGTGCAGAGACTGATAACAGCGTTTATTTACTTTATTTACAAAAATAAAATGAGACAAACTTATCCAAATGTGTATGTAGGTGTTATTTATCTCTCAAGAACAACTGTATAAATAAAAATTCAAACATTATGAGACTACGGCCAATACATTGTCACTTTACATCAGTTTATATGTCAAACCAGGATATTGGCTGAACTGATATTTGGGAGCCGATATCCCATCCAGAATTGTTTTCAGTATCGGTGCTAATATCTGATACCAGTATTGGATCAGTTTATCTCCATGTATAAGTTAGAGTTTTGAGTTTGGACAACAGTGTAGGGTTGTTAAAAAGTTGATATCTAAAAACTAAATTTTAATATTAAACTGATAGGATTGGAGCAGATATTGATACTATGAACAGTCTTGAACTTTTAAGGTTAGTATGAACACACGCTTAAAATAAAGACAGTAGTATTATTTGCTAAATTTACATTATACTGTTACTGTAGTTATGATTTCAATACGTTACGGTAAAGACGTCTCACGGTACAGGGTACACCACTGTATCTTTTGTTCTTTAAAAGGTGTGTTTTATCTTCTTTGTCGCTCTGAGCTGTTATCATTTCAACATCTAGCGTAAGCCCTTTAACAAATCCATCTACAAATGACCATTTTAGGCAGATAATTTGGTGTAAACTCAAGAGAGAAAAGCCAAACGCAACATCAACGAATAATCCCAAGACAGACTATTCTTTGAGCCACCCCCAAAACTTGTCTTAAGTTATGCCCGGATGGACATTTGTTGTAAGATCTATGCCAAATGAATATGTAAATAACTGCACACTAGGAGGCAGATGGTTTGTGGTGGAGAAAAGGAAAGGCGATTTAGAGCAGGCTAGTTGTTCTGATGATGCGCTGACTTCAGATCAACATTTTTTTCCAAGAGGGGAGTTTTCACTGACCCACTAAAAAGCTTTGAAATTCAAACTTCTCTTTCCTCGTTCCAGCCTTCCTCCCCTCCTAACCTCTTATAATTCTCATCCACTCCTCATCTCATGCTACTCCAAATTCTGAGAGCGTCCTACTTCCTACATTTGGCTCTTGCTCACCACCGCCCATTACCGCCGGTAGTCTATCTCTGCCTTGCACACATATATATCGAAATAAGCGCCGCGTTAAGTGACAGACACCCACAGCCGACACAAAACTGCTCAAACATTTCGCGTTAACAAATCCTGACACCGCAGTCACGCACGAGCAGCCAAAGTCCTTTTCACGGCCGCATATAGAGCGACGGGGTGGTATTTGGGAGGTGTGGGCTCAGGTGGAGGCGGGACGAGAGGGGGGGCACCGGAGAGGAGTTAATTACCCCTCGCGATCAATAATTCATTTCGCTCATCAATGTCTCGAGGTCTTTCCGTATGTGCGTTGGCATGTTTTGAGTGCACATGAGCGTGAACAGAAAACTCCCCAACGAAGCATTTTTTCAGCAGATTAAGAGGATTGACTCCGTAATGGATTAACCTCAGGAGGGCGCGCGTGTGTGTGTGTGTGTGCGCGCGTTGCGTCTTATAGTGTGTGTTGGGTTGAGATCAGAGACTCAATGTATGAATTGATTAGCCTGCGAAGCTCCTCTCCCCTTCCTCTTTAATGACCACATCAGCACTTCTTCACCGGCGCACGGGATGGATAAATGGGGGAGCTGTCTGTCACGGAAATGAGACGCCGGCCCTTTAAGACGGTCTCGCTGTCGCTCAAAGCGCACTCTCGGGAGCGCTCCCCGTGGACTTGAGAGACCCTGCTGCGTCAGGGTGTCTACTGTGATAGATGCCGCCTATGTGTTTGTGCGTGCAAGTTAAAGCAACACTATGGGACTTTTGCTCTGCGGCGGCCTTTCTGTCTGCTCGCCTTGTCTTCAGAAGCTGTGTTTTGACAACGCTATCAAACAAAAGGATAGTGCAAGTCATAGTTCTTCGTATAAAGTTTCTGAACAATTTTAAGCTATAAAAAAACAAAAAAAGTGATGATGTCATACTTTCAGATGGTTTTTCCTATTAATTACGTTGTACTTTGCCATGAAATATCTATATGGGAAATTCACTAATGTTGAACCAGATCATTTCGATTAGTGACTAGACCCAAGAACTCACTGTATAACATAAGAATTTGAGTTTTAATAATAATTAGATATGTATATTAGCTGCTCCCCATCTGTATTAAATATTATTGGCCTATAGATGTTGTGTTGCCATCTGAAACCCAGCTACAGCTTTTAGCATTTTGACTTCTACTTGCAATTCTTCAAAAACGTTTAAAGCCCGTGTATCCATTGCAAATATCTGTGCAAAGTAAAGGGCTCGATATTAGAACAGTTTTGTTAGTTCTTTTCAGTTTTACTTCACTAGAGGCTTGTTAAGTGACCTATGTGCCTTGTTGAGTTTCACAGATATAAAATGACAGTAATTAGTTTGAAGGAGTTAGGGAAGAGGCAGTTCGTACCATTACGAGTTCACATGTCTCAACTTTCAAAACACGACTCGAAGGCCAAAATACAGCGTTGCTCTAAGGAGGTCGCAATCTCTGTTTCTGTCAGCGGGACTTTGGTTTTATAACTAAGCAAACACCAAAGGCCGCACATTCATTAAACATCACAAATCGTTCGGAGAATCACTGCATAGGCAAAATGGTGGAGGAATAACAGCTTGACAAGAGCAACATGGACAGGAAATGACCATTTACACAGTCGGAGGTGACGACTCGCCCACTCGCTCCGTGTCCACCGCGCGGCACAGCTCCTCGGGGGATTTTACGCACACTCTCCCTAAAAAGGATCCAGGCACTATGCACGTTTACATATTGTTCAGCCCGTGCGGGGGGTGACTCAAGTCCACTGCATTGGATCCCGCTTAACTGAGGCCTGATGTCTGCCAGCGGGAGCAGTAGCCACAGTGTGTCGCGGACTCACACGCAGCTAAGGCCGTGTGACAGCTCCTTTGTGCAGATAAAATGTATGTTGGGATGTTAGCAACGGGGAGCGTGCTATGGTATGTCAGCAGATGTGTGAATATAAAGGAGGAAGTGCAGTGGGAGGGCACAGCGCGAGAGGGAGCCTGTCAAAGGAATTAAGTGGAGGATAGTTAGAATTAGGAGAATTTTATGTGCAGAAGTAGCAGTTGTGTCGCTGCCGAAGAATGACAACAGCTCAAGTTTTCTGCAGTTTTAAAATGCCGTTTTTTTAAAGGGCCTGTATTGTGCTATTTTCTGATCTATGTTATAATGTTGTTTCCTCATCACAAACATACCTGGAGTTGCGTTTTGTTTCATGTTTGACACACAAACCCTGCATATTTAGACTGAGTTCCAGCTTGTGATGTCATGAGGTAATACAGGAAGTGTTTCACTGAGTCTTTAAACTCCACACACCTTCACTAGAATCATTTGGATACAGTATTTTCAGCCCTGGAACTGCCGATCTCTACTGAACGAAAGGCAAAAGGAGCTGTTCACTTGACATCACAAGGTGGAACAGAGCATTTTGAGCTTTGGAGATGTAGACAGACTAATAATAAAGGGTTACTAAAACGTGTGAATGAAACAAAACACAACTCTGTGTATGTTTTTGATGAGGTAACAGCATTATAACATGGCTGAAGGCTCACAAGAGTCCATTTTGCATAATGTAGAACCTTTAACTAAATTTGATGAGCAAACATTGATTCTTTTGTGATGCGTATTCCAGGCACACAGACCCATTCACTCTCATATTCATTCTCTGCAGGCAGTTTAGGTTCTTGTTTTGGGAGATTGCATTTTCGGGACTGAGGATTGAACTCCCCTGATGCTAGCCAAGAGCACCAGCCGTTCTACCACCATTCCCACCCAAAATCTTTCACGGAAAACAAAGCACAAGCAGTGAAAACGAGCAAGCCCATGGACGTCTTACCTGTTTGCTGTACTTGTTCCCAGTCTGGCAGCCGTACTCGGAGCACTGGTCGGACCCCAGGGACATAGCATCTGCATTGCCACTGCCTCCACTGCTGCTGCTGCTGGAGCCGGCGCTGCCCACACAGCCCCCGCTGCCCACAAACGTGTTGGAGGGGGGCAACTCCTGGACGGCCTGGTGTTTCTTGCCCTCAGCCGGCGGGGAGTGTGGCTGCAGGTTGACCGCAGGGAGAGGGGAGCTGGATTTGTAGTGTCGGGCGAGGTCTGGACTGGACTGGTGCCTTCTACCTCCACCCATGCGAGGGCTTCCGGGGTCCCCATCCACGGCGCAGTACCGAGCCGCCAGCCGCTCACTCGCGCTGCTCATGTCCTCCTCGTCTTCGTCATTGGGGTGGCGTCTCAGTCCGTTCACGGTGACAATGCCGCTGTACATGGACCGGTCTGACTTCCCTCCGCCGGTCGCCGTCCCACCTCCGCCGCCGTTCCGTTTGTCCCGGCGAGGTTTGCGCCCGCGGTCCGATCCCCCGCTGCGGACCCCCTGCGGCTGCGTTCCGGGAGGGCTGAAAAAGTCCTCCTCCGGCTCCTTCTTACCGGCCTCATAGCCGTTCTTACCCTGAGCCCCACACTGGCGAGCCGTGACAACAAGAAGGATCACCAGGATGACCGCTGCGGCCCCCGCCAGGACGCCAATGGCTACGCTGAGCCGCTGCTTTCCTAATGCGCGCTCGCTGTCTGGGTCCCCTGCAATGTCCAGTGACAGAGGCGCCATCAGGCTCTTGGCCACCTGGGAGGGAGACAGATAGAGAGGGGAGAGCAGAGCAGAAAATGAGTCAGTAAATGATGAGACTGTGGGTGTGAGTCACAGAAATACATCCAACAGCATCTTCAACTTAATTAAAGGCATCAGTGTGCGCTGGTGGGGGAGCTCTTCCATTATCCCCCAACTTATAGAGTGTCACTAAATATATAATTGCTCTTGCTTCCCAGTTGCAACACTTCAAGTTTCGCCTGTGATCTCACATCAACCGCACCGGTATAGCCAGGCAGCCTAGGATTAAACCTTTTAAAGCTGATTACAGTGAATGGGTATAGGAAGCTAAACAGTAAGGGCAAAGGAGGAAAAGTCATCAAAACACACACTCATACGGAATTTTAAACCAGACAACAGCATTCTCCAAGCACATCTCCCGTTCTGTCTCATCGGGAGACAATGTGCGTATTGTAATTGACGTGGGCGAGCATTTGGTATCGTGATTTTTCGCGCTGACACTTAAATGGATAAATCATGGCTAGCCCACTCTAAATATGCGAATTCCATGGCATCAATTATGTGGATTTCGTATTCTTTCTTTTCCTGTTCTTTCTTGTTTTTCCAATGCAAATCCTCTACCTCCCAGCGTGCGATGATGAAAGATGGAGGAGGATTTTGGATACATTTTGCATTACATCTTATGCCGGGTCTTCTTCTTGACACCACTCTGCTAATTTCTCTGGGACTGGGACTGGCAAAATAGGTACGACAACATTTTCAGTTTATTTATTTGTACAGGGAGAGCCCAATGACAGCACTTAGACTCTACTTTTCATGGGCGTCCTTTTCAAATACAGAAAAATAAAAACAAAAAACAAACAAAACAAATATGTCCATTTAAAACATTAAAAACAGGAGCAGGTGTGAGTATAAATGTTTGTCACCGGATTATTAAACGCCATTTGTGGCACCAAAGTAGATAATTTTGCATGTCCTTGAAATATATTCCATTTTTGGGAAGCAAAACAGCCAAAAGCCCTTTTTCTCATCTCAGTTCTGAGACAATCATGAGATCTTGTATTAAAAGTTCCCGTGTCAAAGTTCAACAAACAAGTGAGATATTCAGGCAGTTTATGAAGTAGTACCGTAGAAATATATTTCATACAGTGTTGTTCTCTTCGGACAGATAGCGGTGGCCAACCTACTTTTTCATTAAGTATTCATGGGTTTCAAACATGTGATCCTAGAGCAGAAATCGCAGTTATTTGTAGCAATGCAAACACTAAACTTTTATTCTGAAGTAGAACAAATTGAACCGGTCCACTGCAATTTGTCGAGTCGATAAGTCTAGCTCTGGCACGCACACCTTGCTGCAAGTAATAACCCATTTGTGCAGTATAAATCCCACCATGTTATTTTATTAAACCCAATTTAAAAATACTAGGAGTTCACTAGGGGAAAGTAATGAAATGAATATTAGACCATGTTGCACTGACGGATAGGTTCATATATGACTGCAGTCCTCACACATGCTCTAAGCCAGCGCTCTAATGAAACAACCATTACGGGGGAGAAGTGCCTGAAGTCTAAACACGCCCATTACTTGTTATGGAAGCACACATGACAGGAGACAATGAGACTGCAGCGGTGGTCCACGCTAACGGTAACACAGGCCATGCGTCTGAATATAGTTAATCAATACTGAGAAACCATGCGGGGCGTTTCATTATACAACAACGCGTATGCATATATATATATATACACACACTTGCTACCTCCACAATCCCACACGCGAACCAGCAGGCAAAGGCTGTCAGGGAGACATCTCATTCAACGGCTCTGACCCCCGCATCTCACGGTCCACGCGACAATTCTTTTAACCTGTCAAAACTAGCTATTATACAGCCACGTAATCCCCGCTGCCGCACTATGTAATAGGCTTCAGCAATGAATAGGTAAGAGATACAAAGTCAAGGTTAAAAAAAAATCCGAAAGGCTTCCATTTTCTTTTCCCAGGGATCGGCTCAGAAACGATATAAAAAGTAGCGATGTGACATTGTGAGTGAGTCGGCTCTTTTGAACGGTTCCTTAACGTGAACGGGTGGAACCGGATCTCATTGTTTAAAAGGGCCGAATCTTTTTTCTTTCTAGTTTTGATGCGTTTTTACACTGATTCACGCTGAACCAATGCGAGAATCAGCACAGAAGCAGAGCAGGCGACAAGATATATTTGGGATCATAATAAAAGTTAGTTACTAGTAGTTATTTATTAACGTTTTATGAATAATTTGAAAGGGTAAACACTCTCCCACTCTCAGTTTGAACCGTTTTAAACACATCTGAGCCTTGGTCATTTCTCTCTGTGATTCATTTGTAGATAAAATTAGTTCTCACTTGGCTTCTGTCGTATAAATCAGTATAAAAAGAGCCAGTCTTTTGAACGGCTCATTTATATGAACGGATCCAAAAGATTTGGCTCCATGAAAGAGCCAAAAGTCCCATCACTAATAAAAAAACTCGGCAGAATTTGTTATATACTGAAGTGGAAGTCATAGCCATAGCCATTTCACATGATCTCTTGCTAAGAATAGTTCTGTGTTAGACTTGGTTGTTCTATTGTTATCCATCTGCGGCTGAAGCTGTATTGTTTTTAAGTGACTGGTGGCGTATTGAGTTATGGTTGTTTTACAGTGGAAGACAGCCCTCTCTCTGCCTGGCTCTGCTTTTACCAGCCAGCCTCATTGTTCCTGCTCGCCTGCAGTATTCCTCTTTCCATTCTCATTCTGCAGGGCATGTCTGTAGCGTAGCCTTGTCCTCTGTATTGCGCGTGTAAAAAGGCACAGAGAAAGAGTGGAGAGTCTATGCAGCTTCTATTCATTCGAGCCTAAAGTGCAAGGTGTATAGGCAACTTTTACAAGCACGGCATATAGAGTGCTCAGGCTATGTATAGCGCAGGACAGCGTGTTCAGATATGGAATAGAAAGCCCATATATCAATGTATGCATCCTCAAACTCCCAACGGAATCTTCAAGGCGGCCGCTTTAGCTGTGTCCTAGCTGTGGCTCCGCTTCACACCAGCACATATCTGCACTCTTCTCCAAGGACTTGGTTATCTACATGTCACTGCACAAGCCGACGCTCAGAGCACAGAGGGGAAATTTCCCAAGACCACAATATTGACCCGAGCTTTACAAGCCCTAAATCTTCGTCTGACTCGTTCAATACACTTGTACTTGTGGGAAGAATAAGAATAGAAACAAATAAATTAAAGTTGGGTAGGTTCGAAATACGCTGGGATAACTGTTGCTGGTGTTAGTATTGAAATATTTTAACAAGGCGTTGGTAATGTGCTGAAACGTGCCTGGAAAAGTCTTGGGTCAGGTTCAAATATTGCACCAAACATGAAGGGGCAGAAATATCACTTTATAACCTTGTTTGCGAGATTACACTAGACCTCTCCGTTCAATTCATTTTTAATTTTTATATTCATGGTCATCTCTAATAGTTTTAACTGTTTTCATGGGTTTCAGCTTCCTGTCGCTTCCCGTCGTGAACTTTTCCCCATTCAAAAGATTAAATATTTTGTTTTAAATTGTCCATCGCTATGGCAACGGTCCCAGTATTTCCTCGTTCCAAAACTCATGCATAGACGATTAACTCGATATTTTAATTAAAGATTGACAGATATGTTTTTTTCGTGACCGATGCCGACACTGATTGTTTAGAATCCAGAGTAACGATGGCCGATATGTAGGGCACATTTTGATTCTTTTACCCCAGTTATCTGATTTGAATTCAGTACAAACTCATCCCAGACCTTGCTGAACTACAAACTAGATAAGGGAGCAGTGCAGTCCCGTTCTGTAAAGTGTCCTCTTCATAGTAAAGTGTTGAAATAAAGCTTTATACTTATTCTTAAGCCAGCTGGTTTGTTGAAACTAAATATTGACCTTTTATCTGCCCACTTTTGCCACTAAATGCTCCAAACCAAATGCTCTTTGT
>KN485562.1:22748-35344 GCA_000787095.1 Periophthalmodon schlosseri | reverse complement strand
CAATCAGCTGAGTCAGCCAGTCATGTATTCTATAAAAACAGAGACCGGCCAAAGCTAACTTAAATGTTGTGCAAAAAATATACAATACAGTGCACTCAAAAGCTTTTGTTTTTTTTTCTGAATGAGCGGTTCTTAATAAGGCTGGAAATCACAGGCTCACTCACAATTCAATGCGATACACAATACAAAACTCACAAGATGCAATAATTAATATATTGGATGATATTCTGCATTATCTGTTTTTAAGAACAAAACAGATTTCAACAACAGTATTTCTTTGTTAAACCACTACTTGCACAAACGTACAGTAATATTACCCATTTAATCACCAAAACAGTAAATATGTCCATTGCATAGCCTGCCTTTCTCTAAACAAGCAAAGAAATTGTAGCGCTGTCACTAAATTATTTTGTTAAGTATACTAAAAATATTTATGGGAATATATTAGCAGCCCACAATATGCATTTAGTATCACAATATATATATATATATCACAATTTTTATTTCTACTTGATTTGTGCTCTGCACAATACCTTTCATTAATTTTGCCTAAAGTAAAATCTTGCTGCCTGATACACTTGTAGTTTGCCTTGGTTTTGGCTCTCACTGGCCAAAACCTGCAACCTACCCCTCCCTCTCTCACAACCAGGCTCAGACATCTGGGATTATCCCGGACCGTGAGCTGCTGAGGCCTGGAATGTAATATTTCTGGCACTGCTCAGGCCAAATTGCTGTAATCAGCCATTACTCTAATTCAGTCATTAACCTGACTTTACACATTCATCACTTCTGTACACATCTTAGGCCATGGATGATGAATTGGGCTGTTTGTTGCTCGCAGGGGGACAAACCGGACCCCCCAAACCCCACACCCCACTCCTCCTCTCCTCCACCTTCTCACAACCTAATCACTGCCCTGACCAGCCATTAGTCAGTCAGACATGCCGACACCATATCCGGTCCCACCTCTTCCCTCCCCGCCCTAAACCAGCATGCACCCCCAGACCTATCCACACAAGGGAAGCAGGTCACTAGTTTCCTTAAGGCCATTACAGTAATTATAGCTGGCATTGTTAATTGTTTTTTTGGTGAGTGTAATGAGGCACACAGACTGGAGGTGAGGTGAAGAAGACAGTCCAGCGTGAGGGAGGAGTGTTCAGTGGAGTGCAGGATTGAAATGTCAGTGCAGGTTATGATTAGAAGGCGCAGATGTGCCCATGTGAGAAGTGAATTTTACGCCTGGCGATTCTGCTGTTTTTTCAGGAATGTGGACGTTTGGTTTGGAAGAGGAAGACACAGCAAAACTGATGGCATCCTCCACTCAAAATCACGCTGAGGACTAAAGGGACAGAAAGTGCTCAAACCTGCCCGCTTCTGTTTCGAAAGCTGTGGACAGTTATATTTTAAAGATAATGAGCGGTAACAATTTGGTGAAGTGGTTTAAAAAATTGCACATATTGTTACCACCCCAACATCATGCATTTGCTTCCTCTCTCTGTTCCACACTGAAGCGGTCCTGTCAAATAAAGCCTTCAGAACAGAAAACCTTAAAAATGATAATTGTAATAAATAAATATCATCATGTTCAGAGAAGGGTTCTCACAGTGTGTAGATGAGTTGTAGGCTGCAATTGGCTATATTCCAGGTTTGATGATATCCTAGACGTAACACACCAAAAAGTCACCTACACTTAATTCTCTTAATTCTTTACCACTGACCACTGCGACTGATGGGAGCAGTGGTGAAGTAGTTTGCATGCTGTAATGGTGTGCCACATTAAAACAGTGTCATGTCTCCACCTGGGACATAACATCATGGAAAACACCAATCAAGCTGATGTTATATTGGACTGTGTAAGCCTTTTCTTTGGGCAGAAATGAGTCAACTTGGACACGCCCCTCTTCCTGTCTGCACCTCAGTATGGGGCAGCCCACAGGTGCACCTTATGTGTGTGTGTGCAGGCCTGTTCAGACCCTCCTGCTGTGTCTGGTAATGAAGGTTTCTAATTGGATTTTTTGGGTTGGCGCTAGGGCATCAGGACTGGGGCGGGGCGGCCGGACACCCCCCGAGGAGAGGGGAGATGAGGGGGCAGGCCTGTGGACCGGATTACCACTGTGACCCTTTCTCCCCAAATGTGTGTTCCCAAGGCAAGGATTATTGTCCATATGAGCACAAGAGTGTTTTATGAGCTCAACTGGTTCAGATAAAGAGCGGGTCATGCGAGGCTACAAATATTCTCAATGTGAAGGCAAAACGTGTAATCTGGAGGTCAGATGTGGAAAAAGATTCTTTATATATAGTGGAAATAACTTTATAATAACACTTTATAATAACTACACCTTAATTAGACTTAATAAAGCATGAACAAATATGTATTTAATAATGAACAAATTGTTTATTAAGAAGATTCAGGCTTGGCAACATCTTAATTAACATCTTAACCCTAACTCCTAACCCTAACACTTTCATTTAGTTACTAAACCTGAATCATTGTTAATGAATGAATGAATAATTATGAAGTCTTTTTTTATGCAGACTGAAAAGTGCTACGTAATATGAATTTATACACTTCCACGATTGCAAAAGTTAAAAAGTTGTTTTAATGGGTTTGTAGTTTCAAACTTCTGTTAAGACACTGTCTTAAAATCATGTTGCCCTGATGTGGACTGTTCGAATGTTAAGCCATTTTTCTATTTTTTATTGAGATTTATAACATTCATATTCCAGTAAAGAATCTACATTCAGTTAATGATATCCAGTCTAAACAAGAACAGTTCATTAGAACTTTGGCTTTGACTGTAATATTGAGTCTCATGCAAGAAGTCTATTACATTGCATTTCAATAGTTAACTCTAGACATTTTTTTTAAAGAAATGACATTACTTGCTAAAAGCCTGCTTAGAGTCCAACAAATTAAATAAGGGGGGCCTGTACATGTTTTTTTGTTTTGGTGTGTAGATTGGATACAGGTTTGGTGTCCCCTCCCACAGCCCCTTCCCTCTCCCTTATTTACTGCTGTCCCACTGCTGTCCCACTGCTGTGCCTTTGTCCACTGTCCTGAACCTGCCCGTCTTCCGGCTGGGACTGGAGTGGTTCCCGATGGCCACAAACAGGATTAGGAGCACCCATGGCTCCGCTCATTCTTTCTGGATTTGGGAGAGTTACTGCAGCTTGGTTGAGCTATGGTACTTTAATTACCCCACCACCAGGGGGCCCCCCTCTGACCCAGTGGGTAACACGCTGGCAGTGGGGGGAATACTTCTGTGGTTATATGGGAAAATAACTCTCAACTCATTGAAACTTTTTTGGCCAAGCTAGTGAGTTTTGTTCTGAACGTATAAATGTGCATGTTAAAATTATGGGAAGCCATTATGCTATTATTATTTTTGTCTCAATAAGTATATAGAGTTGACATACAAAGCAAAGAAGTCATGCAGTCATTTATTTTATTTATTGTTTGCCCCAGAGAGAAGCATCTTGTCCATTGACACGATAACAATAAACTAAAATAAGCTGGTTGTAGAGGGATTTGAACCAGCAACCGTATAGCTTCAGGGAGATCAGTCTATCACCTGAGCCTGTTTCAGTCTGTGTAAAATGCTTTATTGTCTCCGTTGACTCTTTGACTGTATGCAATAGCTGTGCCCAATGAGCTGTCCTGCAGGCGGAGGGCAGTGATTGGGCAGAGACAAAGGTGCGACTGTGTGCCCCTCTCTCTGTCGACCGGTGGAAAATTCCCCGTCAGTGCTGTGCCAAGACGCCAACCCTGCACAGAGCCACTGAGGAGGAATGTGAGAGGCAGATGTGACCAATACTGCACTTTCACCAAAGGCCAAAGGGGTGCGGGCTACAGATCACCTTCTCATCAGTCAGACCACAGTTTGGCTCTGTCCCCCATGTGCAGGTAGAAGGCACAGGTAGAAGGATCTGGTTACGGGATTGAGCTGTAATGTGTATGAGCAAAATGTGTTGGCCTTCAGAATACAAGTCTTTTTTTTTTGTCACATAAAAACTTTCACTCCATTCCGATTTGTTCTAAACTGCACTCCTTCTCTTCTTGTCTCTAAAGAAGTTAAGCGCATTTGTTTACACTGGATTTCTTTGAGGTAGTCATTATGATTCTTGCCCATGGACACAAAATCAGGGTGGGATTTGCACCGGCAGCCATGCAATTTTAGGACAAGCATTAATCTTCATTTCTTTTCTATAAAGATGTATCTGCATTGATCAAATACATATTAAATGAAATCAACAAGATACACTGTAAAAGCTTCAAATTTGTATTTATATTTCTTACCGTCAAGGCTTTTGTGGTTTCTACATTCACAATGTGAATCATATGCCCTGAATGATTTACACAAAATAGCATTAAAAGTGGCATATATTACATAGCATAGTAAACATAATAAAGTTGTTTTTATATAAAATATTGTTAGCATTCCCCAGTGCCTCTGAAGATCACTTTCTGAAGCTTTGATGGTGCTCCTTGGTCTGTCTCAGGACCCCTGCATCTGGTGCTGTTTAGAGGAGCCCTTTCCAGCCTCTCCCGAATAATGCAACAATCATTTTTGTTTTTGCTCCAGTTTTTTTCTCTCCCCGCTCTCCAAACTGTAGCGTTGGCTGCTTAGACAAACTTCTGGGTGCGCGCTATTCTGTCGTGCAACCAAAGCGAGCGTGAAAACAGTTAGCGTTTGGAGGAAACACATGTGCAAATAGATAAATAAACACACATATAAAGTCTGGCATACAGAGAGAGAGAGAGAGAGAGAGAGAAGAGACACACAGAGAGAGAGACAGACACAGAGAGAGAGAGAGAGAGAGAGAGAGAGAGAGAGAGAGAGAGAGAGAGAGAGAGAGGTCAAGCTTTGCATTGCCCCCTCCCTGAGAGACATTCCAGGAGCACCTGTACTCACTTAATATTTTGGCAAGAGTGGAAAAAAACGCTCCTCTGCTCAGTGCCTGTCATGTTTGTTCGCTTGAAGGAAACAGTTTGGTTTTCATTAAATGCACTGCCAGGAGGTGAGGTAATTGGCTTTCTGTACATCTTTCTTTTATAATGGGATATATCTTCAAAGTACAATGGCGAATGAAAAGCACACAGTTTACACAAGGGCACTGCAGATGCAACAGCCATGACTAAAAGCAACATGTAAAGATCTGAAGTTTATCCCCATTTGCCACCACTCCCAATTAATTAAAATACACTAGAATGTCATCTGTTGTACCCATTATCATATTGTGCCCAGATTGTATCAAAAAGTTGTTTCCCAGAAAAGTCTAATTGTTCATAATAATGTGTATACCGGTATTTATCACACTGTGGGGACTAAAATCTGTGTACACACTCAATTTATAGAGTCCTGCCTCCCATATGGGGACACAAATCATGTACCTATGATGTACACAATTTATTATAAGATCAACAGCATGATTTAAACTTCAGATATCGGTTAAATAGATTAAGGTTACGGGTTAGAATTAAGGAAGTATTGACTAAGATTAAGGTTAAGATCAGTCCCCAGGAAATGAATGTAAGTCCATGTAATGTCCCCCAAAAAACATGCAAACCCATATGTGTGTGTGTCCACCTGTAACACAGCTGTTTGTCTAATGTAGCTCATGAAAATTCCCACCAATTTATTTATCCAACCAAAATGCTTGCATCTGTTTCTGAGACAGAGCCGGCTTTAAACAAATATGCATGCAGACATACAAACACTGCAATTATAATGGGGCAATACTAATAGGCTTGACGTGGCCCAGCAATTGCACAATGAGTAAGGCTATATTTTAGTGCCCATCTTGGTATACTGGGCAGATTGGCAAAGTGGTTGGCGCTTCAGAAAGGAGGTTACATTTCTCTAATATAGCTAGTTTGTTCTCCATTGACTTCCAGACATTGAATGTTCATCTAAAATTTGCAAACGTTGGGATAATTGGTTAACAGGATAATTAGTGAGCTTTCTAAATCTATCTTGGTCGCCTGTATGACATAACTGTATATAAACAAATTTAAAAATCCTATATTATTTTAGTGTGCACCCATCAAATCCATGTATAGTAGCCTTGACCAGTCCCCAGTGTGGACAATATACAAATGTAATACATTGCTTACTTTCTTACAAAGGTGCAAAACTTTCTGTTTCCCATGCAGCAGTGGCCATATACCACACTAAGGGAAGATAACAGCTATGTTCTGGTCACTTTGGTTAAACATTTGTTATCTCTGTAGCCCTTCACTTTGTAACCCCCACTGTGGGAAGATCATAAAATACTCACCTTGTTCGACTTTGCTTTAAATTTCTTATCTATAAAATATTTAACCCGACTGTTTTAGTAGTATAAAAACCCTGGTACAATCTCACCCTGTCAGACTCTGTTTTGGACATCGCTTAAGACACCACTCACTAGACTCCGCATCAGACTCTGCATCAGACTCTGCAAGACTCTACTGCCTTTAACCCAAATGTATTGCTGTAACCTACAATAAAGATCTACAGAATGATCCCCACGCCTCTGCGCCTGTTCTTCATGCAACAGAACAGAAACCGACACCAGTAATCTGTAACCAACAAGAAAAAGTGGAAGTTTAAAAGAAATCCACATATAATTCTATAAATTTGACCCTTGGTAAAATGTTACTGAGAATATAGTTTTTAAATATTTTATCTGCCATAAAGTTTTATATTGAACTAAACATTAAGCACTGATATTCCTACACTATGTATTCTGTACAAAGTAACACACTTTACTTTTCAACACTTCACCACCACATCTTAGGCAAGTCTCCAAATGTAGCCTTGAACTAGAGGCAGGACACTTTTTATTTGTTTGTAAATTTATAGACGCAAATGGGAGTTGTATTTTCCCAGGTTGTTCTTGGGGCCTCAAATGACTTGAGCACATGCTTGGCCTTTTAGAGAGGACAGCATTTTGATTTGCACCAGGCAGCAATGGAGAGGAGCTGTGTACTCTCTCTCTCCTCCCAGACCTTAGCAGAGGCTTACTACAGTCCAAGGATGACACGCTACAGCCGTGATTTACTACTGAGCGCATTCATCGCCTCTAGATGAAAAGACAATTGAGCTATGTTGTTGGAAGAAAGTGGACAGAGAGAATATAAAGGCATGGATTTAGATCAAGAGAAAAAGGGACAGAAAAAGGCAGCCTGCAGATAGAAAAAGTTGACCTCTATAAGCAAATTTCAGTGTATTTTAATGGCCGCTAATAAAGACAGCAAAAATCTTCTCAAAAGCAAATAAAAAAAAAAATACAGAATAAAAAGTGTAGTAACTAAGTAAATTCTGACAGAAATGAGTTTTTATCAATATTTGTAGAAGTTTCACATACAGTGTTGACTAAGAATTTATTCTGTATTCATAAAGTACTCATTATTTGTCCTTAAAATCCTAACTTTCTGTTGCATTTTCACTTAATCTTAAAAACCACTAAACATTATGCTATAAAGTACTACTGAAATCATGAATGTTGCCAACGTTTTTTGTTTTGCCTGTCAAAGTCACTAAAACATGAAAGCTCAATGCAAAGTTTATACAGCTTCAATCCTCAAAAAATACAACTATAAAACCCACAGACCGGTATTTAGAAATGAGGTAACCCATGCTGTACTTCACATGGCTTACTGGAGTTTTAATGCTGTAGACATTCACACCTGACGCTTTAGCTCGACCAAGTATATATTTTACCCAGACACTGAATATACTCCTATAGCAGTGAAATTGCCTTTTGGAGGAAGGACTTCCTTCCTCTCTATGACATCATGCTGTTGCTGGAGACACAGTGGAAAGTATTCTTCCACAGGATTAGTTTTTTTTTTTTGTTTAGTTTTAGTTTAAAGGTGCACTATGTAACTTTTCTGTTGTGGAGGCTGATACCTGCTTGTTTTCTTGAAAATGTTATTGCTTTGCCTGGAATGTTCCAAAGTATGGCATTTAATATATCTATCTTACATTACACATAATTAAATAACATGCATTCTTACACACAGCGTGCCCATCTATACATAGATCTGACCTGTAACTTGGCCACCAGAAAAGTATAGTGCAACTTTAAAATACTGCTGTAGAAATGTCAATGCCAGATAAAATAATGTGTTAGCAGTATATCTTTTTTTGTTGATTCCTGAAGGACAAGTATGTTATACCTATTTCCCTTCATACACACAGAAATATCCAATTGAAAATGCACATTGAAATCCTGGAGGGACGCACAGATCGCAAACAACAACAAGTGGAAAAACAGTTTAACATTTGAAATTTCCAGTCAGCAGCAGTCCTTTGGGTGGGCTTGCTCAGGGGGTGGCCCATGCAGCACCTACTATGAGCTGGACTGTGCAGTGTGTGTATCAGTGGGACTGCCCCCTTCACTGTTGGCCAAGGGGAACATCTCTGCGCCCCTCACCTCCGGGACACAGAAGGTGGAGCCAGGCCCAGGTAAATGTGCAGTGTGTTCCAGTTGGGGTTGTGTCCGCCTCTCCGGGCAGCTGGGACAGGCCCGCCTTTGTCCACCCACACGACCTGTGTGGTTCCTTATCTTAACACAGTCATAATCACATGGGCACTGGCGGTGTGAACAAGCCCCCACCGCTGACGGGGGGATGCACTCTGGGAATGTATGTGTATATGTGTATGTCACAGATAGATGGCCTGAAGGAGCCAGGATTTGCCCTTTGGTAATTATTTGTAAACAAGTTATTTCATGTAAGGTGGATTTAGTCATGTTTAACTATGGAAATACAAAAGCATGTTGAATACTCTTTGTGTTTGACAGAGTTGATGCTTTGAGCTTTTATAAAAATAAAAGGCAGAATCATGCTTGTCTTTTTATTCTGAAGCTCTAAACTTGAGTCTCAGGTTCGACTCCAGGGTTGCTCAGGCCTGCAGAGTTTGCACATTTCTCTCCCTGTGCACTCTGGCACTCTGATTTCCCCCATCAACCAAAAACATCCATAATAGGTAACATCCTCCAGCCAGTCCTGACCTAGCCTAGCAACAAGATCATGGAGATGAGTCCCCGGATGCTGCGTCCACTGCTCCTGACAGGTTGCCCCAGCGGCATTGACCTAATGGGTTAAATGCACAGGACAAATTTCCCTTTGAGGACAATAAAGTGAACCTTAACCTAAAGACAGGTCCAAAAGGTCATATTATGGCACTGGAAGTGTTAGTTCTCAAATAATACTCACAATTCTGAGTCACTTGGAAAGTTTTTAAATCAAGTTTGAGCTCACTGAATTCCAGGTTGTCTGTCTCCCACAATAAATTCAAGTCCAGATCATCATAATTTACTAAATTATGTTTGGTTTTACACATACTTTCATATTCAATGTAAGACTATCAAGCAAGATAAAAAACAGTTACTTTCTCAAGACATGACTCTCAAACCACATGTCTGAATTTGTGATATGGAAAACGACTGATATGAGTCAGCAAATATTAGATTACATAACCCTCACACAATCTAATGAGTCAATGCTTATTCGGGGCATCTGTTTTTCTTTGCATAATTAAATAAATATACCATAATAGTCATCTGTCTGGGACTTTGTTAATGTGATACATTGCTGAACGAATGCTGAACCACAAAGAAAAATTGTATGAAAAAATAAACACAACATCGCGCAGCAACAATATTATTTTGGAGCCAGAAAAACCTCAAAATATCATCTGCATTTAATCAGATCAGATTTGCTCAGCAGCAAGACCACATTTTGATGAGTGTTGATGCATGGAGAATTACCACAAAGAGCTGAATCAGGGATGGCCTGTATTGGAAATTTTGCCTATATCTGGTACTGTATTTTTTTTCTAAACTGACCCATCTTTGTGTTTCCATGCATCAGATGCCTTTTAAAACACACTAGCAAGTTCAAATGGAAATAGCAATTAGACTAAAAATATGGCTGTATGTTTACACAGTCATGGGACAAACGACTTTAGATCACAGATAAATCAATTTGGGGCCTTGCAATAGACTTTAAAATCTTGATAGCAGTATTACCAAATATCGGTTATTGGCCAGGACACATGTAAGATATCGACTGAAAAAATCTGTCTATTTCTACACTGAAAGTCCCTCCTGTCCCGGTCTGATTCATGGCACAGGTCAGTCCTGCAGAGGAGGAGTGTATATCAGGTTCACAGTTGATTTAGCAGCTGTTACTAGATTTAAGGCAATGCAGTATAGCGCTGGGTCTCTCATTCAGGCTCTCTAATGAGGCTTTAGAAGTCATATTTGGACAACTATAATCGAAATGTAGTTAGAGTTACCTGTATTATGTATTATAAAATGTTTTAACATATTTTGTATAAACTACATTAAAAATGCAGTGAAAAAGTGAGAAAACATTTTAAGTTGTTGCCCTGTATGTTCATGAAGTGTGCATGATGTTACTTTAATTAAGACCTGCCCGGAGTAGTGGGGGTGTTACAGAAAAGAGGGCGTGGCCTTTCCCCACACTACACCATGTAATGCCAGGATTCATCAGCCTCAGTGCCAGGCGACTTACGCTGGCAGCAGAGACTCGACAGGCCTGGTGGTCTGGGCCTGTTTACCCCTCCAGCTGCAGCATATGTGTGTTTATACAGTGCGGCTGCCTACATAAGCTCTCCTGACTGTGGACGTCATCAGCCAGTGGGGTGCAGATATGCCCTAAGCAAGGAGCACCCAGAAATGTGTAGGCTCCGCCCTCCCAGCTGTTTGACCTGAGAAACGCTGGGACAAAAAACACAAACATAACAACTGCAACTGATCAAACCACACAACCAGCTTGCTTTACTGTAATAATATAAATACAACAGGCATAAATAAAATCAAATAAATATTTTGAGACTGACAGACAGACAGTAACAGAAATATTGCACTACTACCGCTGAAACCTTCTTTATACTGCTGTTGAGGTTCTCTTCTTTGGAAGCCGCAAGAGTTTAACTTTGTAGGTGTTTTTGAGATAGTCAGATAATCACAAGATAAAACAATTTGCATATAGGTTAATATTATCCAAAGAAAAAAAAGGTACACAAAGTTATGCTATATAGTTTTGATAGAGAAGGGAGATTTACTGTGACTGAAGTGCAAAGCCCAAAGGAACAAAAGTATGTGTTATCTATGATACATATACATTTCAGTGCAACTCATGAATGTTGGTTTTGTGATTGTATCACAAAAAATCTGGTCCTAGTTTTAATATCACAGCTTTGTGCATTTTTAAAATAAACAATTTAAACTCCAGGCATAGTTTTAGTTGCTCTTGGCACCAGACCTCATTCATATCTGTCAGACAGAATTGAGAGAGTCATTAGTAGCTGCCATAGAGACCACTCAGCTGCTCGTGTTGTCATTAATCAAAGACTAGTGTCATTAAATGCCAGTGTAAAACTATGCTATCTGAGAACTTTGATCCTTCATCTGCCTGCTCTGCCTGGCCCTGTGTGGTACCCTCCTTTCCACTGGGACACAGATCAGAAAGCACCTTATCTCAAATGACCCCCCTGTCTATGTGTTCTTAGATGTCCTCTGTTTTATGTCTAACATAAAAGCTGTATGAACCATCGTCACTGAAATTCATTTTTGGGTAGAGCATCCTCCCTCCCATCTTAATGCTCTCCTTCCCCTCCCTTCGTCTTATTACTCCTCCCTTTTCCTCTCACTCTATAGCATGGGCAACTCCAAATGTCAATGATGTTAGTTTAGCCATTGTACACGGCTGGCCGCATCTGAATGGGTGACTTGTCCCCGGTCCAGCCCCCTACAATGGCCTCCTTTCTCAGACTGGCTTGTTCTCAACATTCCCCCTCCAACAAGACAGGGCCCTCTCTCTGGTGCTCTTAGCTCGCTGGCTTGGCCCGGGAATCCTGAAGCCAGGGTTGGGGACTGGAAAAATAGTCCAAAAGCACGAGTGTTGGGGTCAGTACAGGGGTGGCGCTACCATTAGGCAAGAGTAGGCGACCGCTTAGGGCCCCCTACTCTGGAGGGGGCCCCAACCAATTGCCCTTCAGGGCCACCAATGGCCCCGGCCTCAGACACATTTGTTCTCTCAGTATCATAATAAATTAGTAGTTTACTTTTAAACAAGAAAACATCAAAATAGTATGTCATTATCATTTTATCTGTCAAAGCATTCCCCCCTTTCAGGTTAGAATGGACTAGTCCAAGAGTGCAAGGGGCCCTGCTGCCATTGCAGTAGTTTCAAAGATGTTTACAAAATGGACATTGAACTATTGAATGATTCCAATTGGACTTGTTCTTGCTCTTTGGGGGGCTCTTTGAGGCTACCTGTGTGGTGAGGTAGGCAAAGGTATCTCTCTTGACTGTACTTTTCTAGTTTTATTTTCACTTAAGACACAGCTACCCATCAAAAAGTCTGTTCACTGAATCAATGGTTCACTTTTAGATAAGCATGATGCGTAAATGAGCAGCAAATGCACTGAATACATATTAAATACCTGCATATTAACTGTGCGTATTCACATGCTGCACCCCCAGAATGTCATTGTTTGTGCATATTAATTGTCCGTATAACCTGAGGCAAGGAGGTGACAAGCTGCCGAACCTTACGCATAGAAAAGTAGTCCCAC
>KN485561.1:23994-47008 GCA_000787095.1 Periophthalmodon schlosseri | reverse complement strand
GTTTAATCCTGGTTTATTTGGATTTTAGTCCTGTTTTTTACTTCTCTTGTATTTGACCCTGGTTGGCTAAAACAAATTGAAAAATGGTAAACAAATCCGTGTTCAGTGTCTCAGTCTCACACTGTTTTCACGAGGCAAAATCTGCATCTTTATTTATCAGTGCAGCTCCGTTTAGGCGCCCACCTGTCCCATGTCTTTTCTTGCGCTCGCGGAAAGGTCATTTTTGAGGGGTTGTTGCCACGGAAACGGGCACAGCCTGTTTGGTTTGGCTCCCTGTCGCCGCTCAAGGTTACGTCAAGGAGACCGACTCCGCGGCGGTGTTTTTATCAGATTTGTTTTGTTTATCAGTGAAACACGGTGAGAACAAAGTGATTCTTGAGCCCGAGGCAGGTTCAGAAACATGTCATCCATTCACTCTTTTAAAAATGAAAACATTTCATCCATTCACTCTTTTAAAAATGAAAACATTTCATCCATTCACTCTTTTAAAAATGAAACATGAGAATATGTCAGTTACATGTGACGATTGGTCCAGTCGTTTGGCCCCATCAGATTAACTCCATTTAGCAAAGTCACATGGAGAAGTGCATTTAAAATCAAATACTACTACTACTACTACTACTACTACTACTACTACTTCTACTACTGTTACTACTACTGCTGCAACTACTACTATTGCTACCACTGCTACCACTGCTACTACTGCTACTGTTGCTCCTACTACTGCTACCACAACTACCACTACTACTATTGCTACCACTGCTGCCACTACTACTACTACTTCTACTACTACTACAACTGCTACTAGTGTACTGTTACCTACCACTACTACTGCTACTACTACCCCTACTACAGCTACTACTACTGCTACTACAGCTACTACTACTACCACCACTACTATAGCTACTATTATTACTACTACTACTACTACTACTACTACTACTACTACTACCACCACTACTATTATTATAACTACTACCACTATTACTACTGCTACTACCAATATTGCTAGTACGACTACTACCACTACTACCTCTATTACTACCACTACTACTGCAGTTACTACTACTAAAACTACTGCTGCTACTACTACTACTACTACTACTATTTCTACTACTACTACAGAATTAGCCCTACTACTTAAGGCATCTTAATTGAAGTAAATACTGTAATATCTCATTTTGTGTTATAGATAGAAGGCTAAACTAAACAGAATCCTTCTATTTAGTCTTGAAAATGTATAACGAAATAATCCGGAATATAAAATGATTCTTGAATTTAGACCCTCTGAGGCTTCCGTAGAATCTGTGATGGCGCAAAATCTTGAAAGGACAATAATATATGACCAAATAAGGAAATGAGGCTTATATCAGAGGGAGCGACGTGTCCAAAATGTCCGCTCCCCCCCGGCTGCCTTGTCTTGGCTTTGGTCCTTGTCTGACTGGTGCATTGTGGGTAGCGCACAGCAGCACATTAACATTCATTTACACTTGACAGGGGGCGCTACAGGAGCAGGTGAGGTGGCTTTTTTTAGATCTGTTTGTGCTGACAGCGGTGCAAAATTACTCAAGTTTTCTGAAATCTAGTTTTTTATACATTTACAATCTTGTACGAACGATCCCCGTGTGTTTATTTATAAGACTTTAAAGGTGCGATATGTAACTTTTTTGGTAGGGGTCCGCCGTCTTCTTTTCTCCATGAGGTCGTTAATGCTGTGCCTGGAATGTCCCAGAATACGGCATTAAACATATCTATCTTGCATTCATTCCATTACTGTTTTCTAATTACTATGAAAAACCTATAAAAACAAGGATTCTTACTGTACCATGGTCTGGTGATATCGTCCTCTTATCGCCATGGAGACGTTTAATGCAATACTGTGAAACATTGCAGGCAAGGCTAAAATATATCCACGGAGACAAGCAAGTAGCGGGTCGTTCACTAGAAAAGTTACATAGTGGAGCTTTAACATAATACAGTATATGGTGAATGTTTATCCCAGCCCATAGCTAATTTTTTGTTTCTTTAATCTTTTTGCGTATTTTTAAACTAGTTCTGCTATAGACAAGTCTAAAACAGAACAGATTTACCAGAGCAAAGAAATACTCAAGTAAAAGTATCACATGAAAAAATCTACTTCAGTAAAAGTATTAAAGTACCCGTTTAAAAATACACTTTAAGAGGTCCAATTTGGTCCTATTTATGTGATTATTTTCAGTATCAATACTTAAAAGTACTCAATTTTGTTACTTAAGTAAAAGTACAGACACCAGAGTAAAGAAATACTCAAGTAAAAGTATCACATGAAAAAAATCTACTTAAGTAAAAGTATTAAAGTACCTGTTAAAACATGTACTTAAAGAGGTCCAATTTTGTCCTATTTATGTGATTATTTTCAGTATCAGTACTTAGAAGTACTCAATGTGGTTACTTAAGTAAAAGTACAGATACCAGAGCAAAGAAATATTTAAGTAAAAGTAAAAGTATCACATGAAAAATCTACTTAAGTAAAAGTACACGCAAAAATGTACTTAGAGGTCCAATTTTGTCCCATTTATGTGATGATTTTCAGTGTGAAGACTTATTTGAATGAGTATCTTGTATTTTATTCCATCTATTCATATATTCTATCTATATATCTAGTATTTTTGTAGTATTTTGTCCTACTTATGTGATTCTTTTCAATATCAATACTTTGCCTTTTGTTCTAGCAGTAGTTAGCCAAAATCTTGCAACTGAACAATTATAACACTTTGGTTTTATTTTATTAATACTAAAATAAAATAAAAATGCGTGTTAGCTCTGTTAGCGCGGGGCTCGACGGGCGCAGTTTTATGTCCCACAGATAACCTTCGCCGCGCTCATATTGTTGGGAGCCGTTTGGGAGTTTAATTGGCGATTTGCGATTCCATCATGGTGACAGCTCAGCAGTAAACCCAGACAAAAGACCAGAATGCACTGCTGCGCCATCACCACTCCGTTAAATCACTCACATTGTATTAAGTCGTGTGTTAAAAGCTCTTCTTTGTCGTGCGAAACCAGGGAGAAACGACATTTAGAAGCCATTTGCTTGTTCTCCAAAGTCTAAAATCCCTATAGTGAAAATGTGTTAGTTCATTGTCTTAGTGATGGGGCGATACCAGTGATTTTTGTTTCGATTAGAGATCGGCCGATATGGGTTGTTTCATGGCTTAGTAAAAGTACAGATACCAGAGCAAAGAAATACCGTATTTTCCGAAGTATAAGTCGCACTGGAGTATAAGTCGCACCAGCCAAAAAATGATAATGATGAAAAGAAATACCGTATTTTCCGAAGTATAAGTCGCACTGGAGTATAAGTCGCACCAGCCAAAAAATGCATAATGATGAAGAAAAAAAACATATTTCACATATAAATCGTATCTGAGTTTAAGTCGCACCCCAGCCAAGCTATGAAAAAAAGTGCGTCTTATAGTCCGGAAAATACGGTACTCAAGTAAAAGTATCACATGAAAAAAATCTACTTAAGTAAAAGTATTAAAGTACCTGTTTAAAAATGTACTTAAAGAGGTCCAATTTTGTCCTATTTGTCATGATTTTCAGTATCAATACTTAGAAGTACACAAGTTCGTTACTTAAGTAAAAGTACAGATACCAGAGCAAAGAAATACTCAAGTAAAAGTAGAATCCAAAGGAACCAATGGCTCGATAAACTCTGCCGATATTTTTCATTTGAATTTTTCTTTTACTATCAATATGTTAGGCCCATTTTGATTATTTTCCCCAAATTATATCATTTGAATTTATTACAAACTCATCCACAGCCATTGCCTGTCAAAGTCCACCTCTGTTGCGTCTCAAGCCCGGTCAAACGCGATCGTCCAATCAGATCCGTTTATTTCAGTGACACATGTAAAACGGAGGAGCTCATTGGTCAGCTATGATTTACAAATAAAATCAATTTTCTCTCACCTCAGATTAACAGAGTTCGTCCCGAGTTCTTCGTCCATTGATTCTGCAGAAATATGGCCGAACTATGCTCGTCCCCGATTGGCTAATCCACCTGTCAATCACGGCCATTTGGGAGATTCACCGGTGACTCACATCTTCTTGAAGTGTTGAAGAAGTGTGTTTTCTGGATCCCAGCCAAACACAGCCATGTATTACTAGAAAATGGATTCGAGAGCCACAGAGAGTCACATTTTGACTACACTGGGTCCAAACGAAATATCTGCCGGCAGCCGATTCGCTAAAAAGTATAAATATCGGCTCGATATATCGGCCAACTGATATACTGGTTAATATTAATACGATACCACGTTTGTCTTAAATGGATTCACTCTGCAACTTTTCTGGTAGGGGTCCGCCATCTTCTTTTCTCCATGAGGTCGTTAATGCTGTGCCTGGAATGTCCCAGAATACGGCATTAAACACATCTATCTTCATTTTGTATCATTATTTGATCTCTACCCCAGCTTGAACTGATCTAAAATTAAATATATGTGAAGCAGATAAACTAAGAACAATGTCATTTTATATATCGATACTTTTGCTTGAGAATCGATACCTCAAACATCGATATATATTTTTTATTTTGTCTAACTATATGTTCCAGATATTTGACTAGTTACTTTCTCGGAGAACTTTTGATTGATTCTACCGTTGTTCTTCTACCACATTCCATTCCAGGAAATGCAAAAATATCTCCATGGAGACAAGCGAGTAGCGGGCCCTCCACTAGAAAAGTTACACAGTGCACCTTTAATGTAATACAATATATTGCTAACGCTTATGCTAATCTGTTTACATCGACAAGTCTCAAGTCAAGTGTGTAATTTTCAGCTCAAAATCACAGTATTTTATTTCATACTTTTGTGTGGTCTTAGTTTTGGTTCTGAATAGTTCCAGTTTTGTTCTGTTTATGTGGTGATTTTTACTCAAATATCGACTTAAAAATTATTCTTATATATACACATAACTGAAGAATATGATCAGGTACTTTGAATGACGCTTGTTAGCAGGGGAGTCGACGGGTGGGGGGCAAAGGGGTCTGTTGTCGGGGGCCCCAGGGTCTTAGGGGCCCAGAATTGGACCCTCTTCCTATTAATTTATACTTATCCATAATGTTCTCCTCCAGATCGTAGTTGTTTTCATTGCTAACAAAGTACAATTATATAAAAGTTCATAATAATCGTTAATCGCAATTATTTTGGCCTGATTTCAATATCGTCCCACGCGTAGGTTCATGTGAGGCTTTTTCCCCCAGACCCCCAAATTTCTGTGGACGGGCCTGGTTGTTAGGGTGTAGAATGAGACGAAATATGAAGTTGAACCAGTCCATCGTCTTATGTAACTCTCTCAGTCATCGCTCAAACGCATGTGTTGTTTCAGAGCTCAGAGGTTTCCAGCTTTGAGGACAGCTCCTATCTGTGCTGGCTTCATTACGCAACAGCTACCTCCTCCCTTTGGTTTGTCACACGCCGGCCGTCATTTAAAATGCAAACTAAGAACACGCAGTTATTTCGAATTGCGTAACATCGCTGCCTGTGTTTTAAAAAATCTTGTGTTCTTGTATTGAAAATTGGACCGGTCAAGGCATGTACAGGGTTATATTTAATGAAAAAGTCACATAAAAAACAAACCAAAACAAAAAAAAAACCAATATGGCTGTATATGAAGAAAAAAATATATATAACTTGAGAATTTTACACAGAATTACACAGAGTTTTGTTTTTTTTTTTTTTACACAATTTTATTCTTTTAAGTCCCAAAACAAAAAACAAAACAAAACTCATTAATTCACTATCATCTTATCTAACCCAGGGATGTCCACTAATCACTAGAATCAAACTCGCAACCTAACCATTGTACACCCTCGATACATCACGCAGGCCGATGAGTGTCTTGCCGAGGAGCACGGATTTTGCGAGTTTTGAACCGCCGATCACTGGTGGATGAAGTACAGATACAGAGGTAAAAAGTTACTCAAGTAAAAGTAAAAGTATCCCATGAAAAAATGTAAGTACCCGTTTAAAAATGTCCTTTAAGAGTAAAAAGTAAAAGTATTTCACACAGTGTTGTTTATTTGGTAAAGTTTTAAATGTAGTGATATCGATTAAAAATGATACATATTTTAGTCAACAGTAGAAATACGAGGCAATTTCTTAATTCTTCTCATGAATTTTGCGTATTTATTTTTGTTTGCTCAAAGCCGAAGCTTTTTTTTTTGTAATTCTTTATTTTCAGATAGTGGTTTACAGTTACGGGGTTTAATATTAGAACAAATATAGTAGTTATCCACTTTGTCTTTTTTTTTTTTTTTTCTTCCCAAAAATTACACACAAAACAACTTTATACAATGGAGAGAAAGAACCAGTGAACCAGTGCACCTTACCTAGACATGTATAATAGATACATTTTTTATTTTTTATTTTTTTTAGAACAAAAGCAAAAACAAAAAAGAGGGGACAGCTCAAAGCCGAAGCTTGAACTCGAAAACTTTGCCACAAACACGGAAGTAACCTCACAAATCATATAAAACGCACTTTCTACTTTTCAGTCCTGGTCAAAGATGTAGTGGAGTAGAAAGTACAGATACCTGCTCTCAAATGTAGTGAAGTAAAAGTAAAAAGTATCTACTGTAAAGTACTTGTACTTGCTGACCCACAGTTTTTTACATTTCAGATACTTCTAAATGGTGTGGGCCTTTGGTGTGATCTGAGATGTGTTGCTGATGCAGGTCAAATTGTAATTAGGTTCTCAGTGGTGGTGCTAAGGTGAACCGCTGTGACTATCCAGGGTAAAGTTACACTTCACAAAGTCACCAACAGAGGCGCTGTCCAGTATCCCTGAAAAAACAAAAAACATGTGAAAGAAACAGAGCGCCATGTTACAAAAGTGTTAGATCGATTTATTAAATTCTAACATCACAGAACTGGGATTTTAGGGTTCAGCTTTTAGTAGTTAGTCAGTAGTAAAGTGTTTGTCCACTGATCCGTAGGTTGGCGGTTCGAATCCCGCTCTCGACGTAAACATCATTGGTTGAGCGGTCAAATCCACTGACCCACAGGTTGGCGGTGCGATTGGTGTATGAATGTGTGTGTGAATGGGTGAGTGGTTCCTTCTCAAATCTCAAAACAGGGTAAAAATATTCTTTATTTAATCTAATTTAACTTTAACTGTGTAAATCCAGCCATGCTTGTCTCCTTGGCGATAGATAAGTTTAATGTCACACTGTGGAACATTCCAGGCAAAGCAAAACAATGCCATCCAGTGAGACAAGCAGTTGCCGTACCCGCCACCGAAAAGTTACACAGTGCATCTTTAATGTGATTTATTTGTTCTTAGTAAAATAATAACGAGATTAAAAGAGTATTGCAAATGGTAAAGTAGCTGTACTCAATTTTTATCAATGCAAATCAATGCCAGTACAGATATATTGTAAAAGATCGCTGCTGTACTGCCCAGAATCAGGAAGTGTGCTGTTAGCATACTGGTTATTGATAGCATTAGCGTGACAGTAAAACTCCGCTCTGTCTTTTGTAAGTTGTGAAAAGCGCTTATAACTAATCGCTATGAATAATTAGCTAAATATGCTAGGAGTGCGCTGTTAGCATGCTAGTCATTGATAGCATTAGCGTGACAGTAAAACTCAGCACTCTCCTTTGAAAGTTGTGAAAAGTGCTTGTAACTAATCGCTAAATATGCTAGGAACCGGTTTGAAAAGTGAGGAAAAATCCTTGTCTGTAAATTTTGTCTAGTCCCGGTACAGATATATTGTAAAAGCAGCTCTTGAGGTCAAAATAACACCACTGTTTACTGTTTACATATTATTATAAAGCGTTTCATTCTATCAGAATCAGGAAATGCTCTGTTAGCATGCTCGTTATTGATAGCATTACTGTAAAACGCCACTCTGCCCTTGGAAAGTTGTTAAAAGCGCTTATAACAAATCGCTAAATATGCTAGGAATGCGTTTGAAAAGTGAGGAATAACTTTGGACTTGGCCTGGGACGATATTGAAATTTTGCGTGACGATTATCATGGCCAAAATAATTGCGATTAACGATTATATCACGATAATGATTAAAGTTGTTATGGATGTGAATAATTATAACTTTAACAGAGAATATTATGGATGAGCAGGGCCGTCGACTGAAATTTCGAGGCCCGGGGCAATAAGCCTCACATGGCCCCCCTGTAATACAAATTAATAGGAAGAGGGTCCAATTCTGCGCCCCTAAGACCCTGGGACCCCGGTGCAACATACCCCGTTGTACCCCCCTGTTGATTCACCTTTAGATAAGTCGTTTTTTTCTACACATACAGGTGATATAATGGCGATTATCTTTGTTGGCAATTATCACGATTATATAAAATGTTCCACGAACGATTATTGTCAGCCCTTTTTATCACTATAAACGATATTGTTTATTGTGCCATCCTTACTTTGGACCACTGCAAACTGTTTAAAATGACTTTGTTCAGCTTTTTTCACATTTTAAGACTGCTAAATGCTAACCAAAACTACCCCATCCCTCTTTCTTTTCTCTCCTTGTCCGTAGTCCATCATGGAGCAGTTCAACCCCTGCCTGCGGAACTTCATCGCCATGGGGAAGAGCTACGAGAAGGCGCTGACCAGTGAGTACCATTTCGGCCATTTTGAAATATTGTCCATTTTTGGCGTTCGTGTCTCTGTCCAGGAGGCGCTGTTAGCTTCACACTTGCATGGCACTGCCTAAAATCACTTCATCTTCAGTAGTTCACACTTACACTAGTCACAGTTGTGTCAGTTTAATGTTTAGTCATGCTTCATCTGTGAAAAGTGCTTTTGTTCAACTTTATATGGGTTATGTGCTCCGTGTGAGTCTTGTTGTCAGTTCAGTTCAAAAGTTGGTAGATTTGCGTCAAACTTTTTAGATGTTTTGGGTTGGGCAATTTTTTTTTTCCGATTTTTTATTTTGTGTGACAATTTAATGCATTTTGGTGATTTTTTTTCACCTCACCTCTTTCTAAACTGGGGCAGCCTCTTCACCTGGTCTGATTTTGTCCAGTGGAATAACTTCTGCTACTACAACTTTTTTTGTTACTACTACTACTACTAGTAACTACTACTACTACTAACTATAAACATTTACACAAATAAGAGGAGCAAAGTAGGCTGTCTTGCTTAAGAGCAAACTACAGTATGTAATAATTATTGTCGCATGAACAACCACTACACTACTACAACTACCCCCACTGCTACTTCTGTTTCTACTATATATTTTTTATTACTACTACTACTACTACCACTACCATTACTACTACTACTCCTACTATTGCCACTACTACTACTACTACTACTAAACACTACTACTACTACTCCTACTATTACCACTACTACCATTACTACTACTACTACTATTACTACCATTACTACCACTATTACTAGTCCTCCTTTTCCTAATACTACCACTACTACTACTATTACTACTACTACTACTTCTACGACCAGGCCTGTCGACAGAAATCTGGGGGCCCGGGGTAAGAAATCTGATTTGGGCCCCCCCTCTAATATAAATTAATAGAAAGAGGGTCCAATTCTGGGCCTGTAAAACCCCGCCCCCCCGCCACCCCCCTCATCGACTCTACTAACCACTACTACCACTACTAACCAACTAGAACTTCTACTAATACAGCTACTAACACTGCTACCACTATCACTCCTACGGATACTATAAATTTATATCAAGTACTTACTTTTACTCTTACTACTGCTACACAAGTACGAGCACTACTTCCAGAAATCATTTGAGCATAGTTAAAAATAACGCTTTGGTGAATAGATACGTCTGGAAGTAGAAATAATCTTTGAAAATGTATTACGTCCCCCATATACATAGCCAGGTGGTGTTCTTGCTTTGACACAGCACAAAGAGCTCAGGTGAATGTGTTACTGTGTGTGTGTGTGTGTGTGTGATGGCAAACTGGAGCAAGAGCCAATGAAAAGTGGGACAGGAGGAGGAGGAGGAGGTAATATAAAGAGATCCCCACGGGGCAAAGAACAGGAACAGAGCCGCGACTGTAACCAGGACGGACAAGAAACGCAGGTGTACAAGATGGTTTACGCTAGTAAAAGTAGCCTTCACTTACTTGTAGTATCTACAAGTCGATGTGGTGGAGGATCGAAAGTTAAAGTTCCTATATTACACAAAACTGACTCTCGTGAGCTTTACGCCATGTTATAATGTTGTTACCTCCTCAAAAACATACCTGGAGTTGCGCTTTTTTTCATTCACAACCCTTTATTATTAGTTGGTCCACATCTCCAAAGCTCAAAATGCTCTGTTCCGCCTTGTGACGTCACAGAGTGGTAGTTTTCAAGTTAACAGCTGCCTTTTACCCTTTTGTTTTAGTAGAGATTGGGAATTCAAGTGCTGAAATTATCCAATTGATTCTAGCGAAGGTAGTTTCAAAACACAGCGGAGCACTTCCTCTATTACCACATGACATCACGAGGTGGAACAGAGTGTTTTCTGTTTGAGAGAAGAACTCAGCCTAAATATGCAGGGCTTGTGTGTTAAACATGTGTGAATGAAACAAAATACAACTCCGGGAATGTTTTGCACGAGGAAACATAATATGGAGCGACAGTAGCTCAGTTGGTAGAGTGTTTGTCCACTGATCCGAAGGTTGGTGGTTCAAATCCCGCTTTTTGTGTTAGCCCACCCAAGATCAGTGGGCTAGAACCTCGTCTCACGGTCCCACCCTTATTGATTACATTATTATTTTTGGGGCAATAGGGGAAACATACATGGAACAGACCAATACACAAGCAACATAATGGACTCTTTTAAAATGTAAAATTTCTATTAGTAAGCGGTTCGTGCCAATTTCTCAATTTCTCAAAATCTGTAGAAATCCTGTCATTTCTCGTGGCGAAGTCGAAGTTATGTCTGTGGACTTGTATCGCCGGGTCTGCAGTTGAATGTGGGATGGTTAAAATGACTCAGCGGTGGTTAATTATCATGTATTAAGTTTTCAAATGAGCCGCGAAGGACACTCAAAGGCGAATCCTCCTGTAGAGCCGAAGAGCCCGTATCAGAACCAACGGAGACAAAGTTTAAAATAGTAATTCAGGGATTACTGGTTGTATTTTTATTTTGAATTGAGAATTTTCAGTCAATTTATTTATTTTTTTTTATATGGCTACATTATTTTTTAACCCTGTACGAGTGGAGATAGGGGTAGATGAAAACCATAGACTGTATAAAGAAGTGGACTGAGTGAGCGTGACGTCACCCGTAGCGTTCGACTCCAGTCAAATGAAGCTCATCGAGGCTGGAGCGGTTATAGCGGCGAATTTGGAGGCGAGTTCCATATTTGGAATTCCGACCGCGAGTATCATAGCGACCGAAGAGCCAATCCGGAGCGAGGCTGTTGAAAGTAACTGGTTTAGCAAGGAAACGTACAATTAGCAAAGCTGTCAATAGAAAGTCAATTGGAACCGGAGTCGATGGAGCCGGAAGCGCGCTCATGCTCACTTCCTGATTGAAACGCGGCGGCTAGCGGGTTAGCTACGTCCATTTATACATACAGTCTATGAGGACAATACAGGATGGCATTTACGAATCAGTTTAAATAAAATTCTTATCAAGCTAATGATGAGTGAAAACCATTAAAACATAAAAAAGTTTACTTCTAAACTAAACTATGCAACTTTTCCGAGAGAAGGGTCTGCCACCAGCTTGTCTCCATTGAGATTTTGTGTAGTATGTTCCACAGTAGGGCATTAAATGTGTCTATCTCCTTAAAGACAAGCAGCCGATGCCACCGGGCTAAGTTACAGGTCAGATCTACGGAGAGCCGATCCCGCTCCCAGTAAGAATGCGTTTGTTTTTCAATGTACTTTTAGCTACTGTATATGACACCTGTAATTGAATAAATAAGTTTAATGCCATACTGTGGAACATTCCAGGCAAATAGTGAAGCCAGTCGCGTAGTCCTGGTCTAATTAACACTAGCCCTGGTTTGTATTAACACAGTTTCGTTGTCTGTTCCCTTATGTCGTTCGTATTCGTGCTATTTTTAACCAAAGCGCCGATCATTTGCAGTCAGTGGTTTCTTGGGATTGAGTTTCGCTGGTGGTGGTGGTGGTGCCTTCCTCCCTTTGTGTTCACACTGCAGTTCCCCCAGGCCACAGAAAGGACCAATAGATAAGGCTAAAAATACCCAGCCTGCGACTCCCAGAGAGGGGATCACACTTCGTCAATGCCAGCCTCGGATTCACTGCTCTGGGCATTAAGCACCAGCGGGAAGTGGGCCAGCGACTGTGGCCCAGACTGAGGGGAATACAGGCTTTCAACACGTAAGGGAGGATAAAGAGAAAAAGAGCAAAATGGGTTGTTTTTTGCAATATCAACAACTCTGAAATAAAATCTAAACGAGCCATAATAGTAGAACTGGTGTAAGTTGAGGTACACTTAGGGACCATAGACTGTACTTATAAATGGACGTAGCTAACCCGCTAGCCGCCACGTTCCAAACAGGAAGTGATCATGGGCGCGCTTCCGGCTCAATCAACTCTGGCTCCGTTTCATTTTACACTGAAAAACTGTCAACTGTCATTTTTTATTTCGCTGTTTGATCCGTAAATCAAGATACGAACGTTAATAACAGACAAATCAGGCGCCTCCTTTCAATGAGGTCGCTCCCAGTAGCGTTAGCAACAGGTTTGATTGACAGCGTTGCTAAGCGCCCGCTCCCTGTTAAGCCTTCAACAGCCTGGCTCCGAATTGGCTCTTTGGTTGCTATGATACTCGCGGTCGGAATTCCAAATATGGAACTTCCTTAGTCCACTGGGACCCATCTCCAGATCTTAATCTTGATCTAGGCTTGGTCAGGACTAGTTTTGTTCATAAATTTCAAGCTAGATTTCGATACTAAAGAATAGACTCAATACTCGATACCGATTTTGATATCATCTCATTAATATTATTATTGATATTATCTCATGATCATTTTAAAAGCCATGTGATCTTAAACTATTTCTGATTTAACTCAAGATAAGGTCCAATTTTATCCAGTTTATGTATTTTTTTTAGTGTCGATACCTGCTCAAATGAGTATCTAGTTTCGATACTAGTTTTAGTATTGATTAGTATTTGATTTTCGATACTTTCAACAACTCCAGTCAGGACTACTGGAGGATTTGACCTGTTCTACCCAGGGGCTTATTCAGTCCTGGTTTGGTTCTGTTTTGACTTGGTTCTTGCAGGTGAAACTTTGTGCTCGTGTTGTTGGCCTAGTTTAGTTCTGATCTGTTTCTGTTTTTTTTCCCCCAACACTTTGCAACATAGACCATAGTTAATAATAAAAGTTACAGTTTTATCTGCAGTGATTCTGACTTAAACATGTGAGTCTTTGCTGGCGATCTTCCTGCTTCTAAACGTCTCAGTTTTTTCCTGGTGACAGCTTTTCTCTTTGAACTTGGCAGTACTTCCATAACGCTGGCTTCTAGAGAGCTTCTTTCTTTCTCTTGCCTGGCTTCTCTCTCTCTCTCTCTCTCTCTCTCTCTCTCCTCTTTCTTCCCCTCTCCCTCTCTCCCTTCTCTCTCCTCCCCCTGGCTCTCCCTCCCTCTGTCTCTCTATCCCACCTCTCTCTCTCCTTCTCTCCCTCCTCTCCCTCCCTCTCTCTCTTTCTTTCTCTTGTCTTTCCCCTCCTCTCCCTCCTCTCTCTCTCTCTTTCTCTCTCTCTCTCCCTCCTCTCTCTTCTCTTTCTCCCCCCTCCCTCCTCTTTCTCTCTCTCTCTCTCTCTCTGGCTTGTGCTTAGCTCCCATGGCCTTGTTTTCTCTCTCTCTTCTCTTTCTCCCCCCTCCCTCCTCTTTCTCTCTCTCTCTCTCTAGCTTGTGCTTAGCTTAGCTGGCCTTGTTTTCTCTCTCTCTCTTCACTTCTCTTTCTCTCCCTTCTCCCTCCTCTCTCTCTAGCTTGTGCTTTCCTCCCATAGCCTTGTTTTCTCTCTTTCACTTCTCTTACTCCCCCCTCTCCCTCCTCTCCCTCTCTCTCTGGCTTGTGCTTACCTCCAATAGCCTTGTTTCCTCTCTCTCTTCACTTCACTTTCTCTCCGTCCTCTCCCTCTTCTCTCTCTGGCTTGTGCTTACCTCCCATAGCCTTGTTTTCTCTCTTTCACTTCTCTTACTCCCCCCTCTCCCTCCTCTCCCTCTCTCTCTGGCTTGTGCTTACCTCCCATAGCCTTGTTTTCTCTCTTCTCTTTCTCCCTTCTCTCTCTCTCTCTCTTTGGCTTGTGCTTACCTCCCATAGCCTTGTTTTCTCTCTTCTCTTTCTCCCTTCTCTCTCTCTCTCTCTTTGGCTTGTGCTTACCTCCCATAGGCTTCGTTCGTTGGGTGCCATGCTTGAGCCCACTGACGGCCACTGCTTCCTGTTTCCAGGTGTCACTTACGCTGCAAAGGGCTACTTCGACGCCTTGGTGCGGATGGGCGAGATGGCCAGCGAAAGCCAAGGATCTAAAGATCTTGGTGAGTCTTCATAGCTTAGACCGCAGTAGACTGTAGCTGGCTTTGTAGATAGAGATACTTTTTTGAAGAGTAGAAGTGAGTAAGTTTGGGATCGGTCGACTGCTTTTGGTGGGAAAGTTTGGGAGTTTGGGAGTTTACCAAGTTTTGGAGTAACTGTTCTTGGGTTTCAACTTTTTCTGGTAGAGGCGACATTTTGAGGACCCATTCAGAAGATACAGTATTTTGATTTGATTGGATTCTGGTCATTGGAAAATTTTTGTTGTAGCAATTAGGAATATAAGTTTACTGCATCTCTGAGTAACTATTCTTGGGGTTCAACATTCAACTTTCTGGTAGAAGCGACATTTTGAGGACCATTCAGAAGGTACAGTATTTTGATTTGACTGGATTCTGGTGATTAGCTTGGTCTAAAGTTACTTATTTACTATACGAACAAGATAGCAAGTTGTTGTTGGTTTGGTTATAGAGTTTTGCACAACTAAACATTTTGTTGTAGCAATTAGGAATAAAAGTTTACTACGTCTCTGAGTAACTATTCTTGGGTTTCAACTTTCTGGTAGAGGCGACATTTTGAGGACCATTCAGAAGATACAGTGTTTTGATTTGACTGGATTCTGGTCATTGGAAAATTTTTGTTGTAGCAATTAGGAATATAAGTTTACTGCATCTCTGAGTAATTATTCTTGGGTTTCAACTTTCAACTTTCTGGTAGAGGCGACATTTTGAGGACCTATTCAGAAGATACAGTATTTTGATTTGACTGGATTCTGGTGATTAGCTTGAATTTACTTAGTTACTAAGTTACTTATATACAAACAAGATAGCAAGTTGTTGGTGGTTTGGTAATAGAATTTTGCACAAGTTTTGTAACAACGAAAAAGGTTTGCAACAGTTATAAGAATACAAGTTTACTACGTCTCTGAGTAACTATTCTTTGGTTTCAACTTCCTGGTAGAGGCGACATTTTGAGGACCTATTCAGAAGATACAGTATTTTGATTTGACTGGATTCTGGTGATTAGCTTGAATTTACTTAGTTACTAAGTTACTTATATACAAACAAGATAGCAAGTTGTTTGTGGTTTGGTAATAGAATTTTGCACAAGTTTTGTAACAACGAAAAAGGTTTGCAACAGTTATACGAATACAAGTTTACTACATCTCTGAGTAAGTATTCTTTGGTTTCAACTTCCTGGTAGAGGCGACATTTTGAGGACCCATTCAGAAGATACAATATTTTGATTTGATTGGATTCTGGTCATTGGAGTGGGCTAAAGTCACTTATTTACATGTAGCAAGTTGGTGGTGGTTTGGTAATAGAATTTTGCAGTTTTTTAACAAATAAAAATTTTGTTGTCACAATTAGGAATACAAGTTTACTATATCTCTGAGTAACTATTCTTGGGTTTCAACTTCCTGGTAGAGGCGACATTTTGAGGACCCATTCAAAAGATACAGTATTTTGACTGGATTCTGGTGATTAGCTTGGTCTAAAGTTACTCATTTACTACACAAACAAGATAGCAAGTTGGTGGTGGTTTGGTAATAGAGTTTTGTACAAGTTTTGTAACACCGAAAAAGGTTTGTAACAGTTATAAGAATACAATTTTACTACGTCTCTGAGTAAGTTCTTGGGTTTCAACTTCCTGGTAGAGGCGTCATTTTGAGGACCCATTCAGAAGATACAATATTTTTATTTGATTGGAGTGGTCTAAAGTTACTATATACAAAGTTGCTTTATGAACAAAATAGCAAGTTGTTGGCGGTTTGGTAATAGAGTTTTGCATAGCAAGTTTTTTAACAACAAAAAATATAGTTGTAACAGTTAGGAATACAAGTTTACTACATCTCTGAGTAACTATTCTTGGGTTTCAACTTCCTGGTAGAGGCGACATTTTGAGGACCCATTCAAGAGATACAGTATTTTGATTTGAATTGTTGATTGCTCGCTATGGCAACGGCTATTGCTATAACAGTATAACAAGTTGGTGGTGGTTTGGTAATACAGTTTTATACTCGTTTTGTACCATGATGCATTGCAAAAATAGTTTCTGCTACTCTTGTGTAAGGCTCGAGTAGATTGTAGCCTGACTTGTATGTTGTAATTACTTGGTTACTACGAATGCTGTCGTCGTGTCCTTGCGCAAGACACTTAACCCACCTCGCCCCCAGTGTCTGCGTACATTGGCGTATGAATGAGTGAGTGGTTCCTTCATGTAAAGTGCTTTTGAGTGCCTTGAAGGTTCATTTCTGTATAACTTTATTCTTCCACTTACCTTCGTTTTTCTAGTATTAATTTTTTTTTTTACTAAATTGAGTTGTAATCTTTTGAAATCGCCAATGATTAGCTTGTGTCTTTGACAGATCCACAGCCTCTTACAGTGAAAGTATCTGGTTTGGAGATGAGTTCAGACTTAAAATAAATAAAAAATAATAATAATTGGAGAGATTGAAAGTCATATGTTTTCGTTTTTAATAAGGACGAATACAAAAATGGAAGAACTTTGGAGGAGACCTTTTTGCCGTTTGCCTGGACCTGAGACTTTTTCGAGGTTTTTTTACTGGCAATACAGTTTAACGTTTTTCTAATTTTATATATTTACTTTCCTAATGAGGCAGCGCACGTGTTTGTATTTTGTTATGAAATGGTAGAGTCACATGTTCGGTGATGTGAGGCAGCATTAGCTTCAAACCAGTGCCTTCAGCTTGACTCCAGAGCTCACCACAGGGACCATTATAGCTGCAGTTTGTATTATTTATGTGCACATCTCTTCAGTCTTATTTATACCGTCTGAGGAGATGTCCCCGCTTTGGTTTGAAATCAAGAAGAAAGTTATCGGGTAGTTATTCGAAGCAACTTTATTTTGTGCTCACCATTTTCTCCTTCTGTTACGTGTTCGGATGTGAGATATCGAAGGCTGTAGGCGACATTCTTGGTTGACATTTCGATCGTTTAGTTGACCAAAAATGGGGCAAAAGCTCTCGAAACGATTAAATATCTCTATAATCTGACCTAAACTGCACTCACAAGACTACACCTGCAGGGGGAGCTCATGCAAAAATAACTATTTATACAGAAAAAAGGGACTGGGAAGCTGTGTTTATATGAAAAAAATGCAGATTAAACTCAAACTGATTCACTTCCAAATCTATAAGTCACTGCACACCTCATTGTTGCTGCTCTTGTCCCATATAAATCCTTGAAATTAAAAATAATAAAGATAATATAATAAAAATAATATAATAAAAATAATAAAAATGCGGGTTGACTATGACACTATTAACAGATTAATCGACCAAACGACTAAAAGCACTGCAGCCATAGTAATGTCATTAAAGGTGCACCACGTAACTTTTCTAGTGGAGGTATGTCACCCGTTTGTCTCCATGGAAATGTCGTTGCTTTGCCTGGAATGTTCCCCAATATTACATAAAACCTATATATCTCCGTGGAAACGAGCAAGTGACAATGTAGCCAAGCATTTTTTAGCAATAAAAACTTAAGTGCAAGATAAATAAGTTTTATATCATACTGTGGAACATTCCAGGCAAGGCACTCACATCTCCATGGAGACAAGCAGGTGTTACCTAGGCTATTTAACATATATTTTTGATGTGATACTGTGGAACATTCCAGGCCAACCAATATTATCTCCATGGAGACAAGCAGGTGTTACTTCGTGCACATTTATTCTTTAGAAGCAGTGACCCGATATCATTTAAAACTGAAATTAAGATTTAACAAACAGACAGAGCTGTTGTTATACTGGGAATTAAAATTTAAAAAGAAAATTGATGAGATGAGAACTGTTACCACGACAACAACTGCTACAGATGCGATTATTTTAGTACTTCATGCTAAAGTACTAACATGTGCACACACGTCGTTGCTTGTGAAGAGCATGTGAAGTCGGAAGCGTTTGTCCTGATAATAATAGTGTTTTTGTTTACTCTGACTGGACTTTGACCATTTTAAATCCCGTATTTAAAGGATTGAGTGAGAGATTAACAGGAGGCACTTCACTAATGATATTAAAATGTGCTTGTTCAGCAGAAAATGAGAAAGAAAGCGTCTGGACTATGGTCTCTGTGTGGGCCTGCGTATACGGTACGATGGTTTTGGCGATGCTTTTTGAATGAGTTTAAAGCAAATATACTTTTATGAAATTATAGATTTATTCAGGATCATTTAGTGATAATTCCGCGCTTGACGTAAACATCACGGGTAGAACAGTCAGACCCTATCTCAGGTTGGTGGTGCGATTCTAACTCCCACAGAAGAATACATTCCAGTCAAATGAAGCTCATCAAGGCTTGAGCAGTTATACGGGCGAATTTGGAGCCGAGTTCCTTATTTAGAATCCCAACCGCGAGTATCCAGAGTGAGGCTGTTGAAGGTAACACCCCTTCCCGCCCGCTCCGTGCTAAACCGGCGGTGCGGGCAATGCTGGCAATCAAATCTGACACAGTAGCAAAATAAAAACACCAGGATCATGTAGAGCGGGTTTTAAGACCAAAATGACGAGTCTGACAGCAGCAGTTACGGAAAGAGGGGCGACAGTTTTTCAATAGAAAGTGAACTGGAGCCAGAGTCGATGGAGCCAGAAACGCGCACATGCTCACTTCCTGTTTGGAACGCGGCGGCTAGCGGGTTAGCTATGTCATTTATATATATATATGCATTTATACAGTCTATGGGCGCTGTATAAAAATGTGACCATATATAATAGTTTTCCCGCTATTTAACAATAACTATAGAAACAAGTGACTACTGTGTATTGTCATCTTCATATAAAACATCAGCTTTATTTATCCAGGCTTTGGACCGGAACAATGGAGGTGTTTTGCTGGTATCACCGTATATATCCTAAACATTGTTGGATTTCAGCCATGATTTGCCAGTTTAGTCTGTCCTGGGGCAGACTGAACGAAGTGTGACTGCTTTTCTGCGCCTCTAGCTCAGCAACCCAAACACATCATCACACTCATAAAGGCGAGGCGAGTGAAGTGCGTTGCTCAACGGAAAGAAACTGCCGACTCTACAACTTTTTAAATCAAGCGTTCGTCATGTGGCTAGAGGTTCAAAGTGTTTTCAGATTTCAGAAGTGACCAAATATTTTCTTCACACGTCTCTAAAGATTGGCGTGAGATTTTTTAAAACACGTAAAACAGTGTGGAGCACAATGTGTTTGGATTTGGACGACAGAGAGGACTCCCAAAGCCAAAACACAGGGCTATTGTTGCTGTCGTGGCGATTCCAGCAGGACTTGTATTACAGACCAAACAAGTGTTAGACGGAAGCTCGAAACATTGGCAAACCTGAAATGAACTGATGAGAAAAAAGCATGGGGAAAAAAACGAAACAAAAAACATGAATTGGTAGTTCAGTAGGGCTGCAACCATTAATCGACTGATTGTGACAAATGAATTGGTAGTTCAGTAGGGCTGCAACCATTAATCGACTAATTGTGACAAATACCGTATTTTCCGGACTATAAGTCGCACTTTTTTTCATAGTTTGGCCGGGGATGCGATTTACATGTGAAATATATGTTTTTTTTTTCTTCATTATTATGCTTTTTTTGGCCAGTGCGACTTATACTCCAGAAAATACGGTAATCGTTGTTGTATTTTGATAATTGTAATCGTTAACTGGATTATACAGACTCTAAAACACATGCGAAAATACGTTTTTAACAAAGACGGCGATATTAAAACAAAATGCCAAAAAAGAATAAACTATTTCTATTACAACTATATACAACTTTTTATTTAGAAGCCTTCAGCCTGTTTTGATCTTTTCTTTTGGTTGATTTTTTTTGCTTTGTAAATCTAAAATGCCATCAAACTTATCTAGCTCAGTGTTTGTCCACTGATCTGAAGGTTGGCGGTTCAAATCCCGCTCTAGACATAAACATCATTGGTCGAGCGGTCAGATCCACTGACCCACAGGTCGGCGGTGCGATTCCAGCTCCCACAGATGAATGCTGTCGTTGTGTCCTTGGGCAAGACACTTAACCCACCTCGCCCCAGTGTCTGCGTACACTGGTGTGTGAATGTGTGTGTGAACGAGTGAGCGGTTCTTTGATGTAAAAGCGCTTTAAGTGACTTGAAGGTGGAAAAGCGCTGTATAAAAATCTGACCATTTACCATTTTACCATTTAAATTTAAAATAGAAATAACTGTTTTTACTTGTCAACTAATAGAAAAAATAATCGCTGACGGGTCGATTACTAAAATAATCACATGTTGCAGCCCTATAGTTCAGTTAATTAGACCGGTTTATCAGGTGTACAAAGTTAAAGATGCACTATGTAACTTTTCTGGGGTTGGGGTCCGGCACTTGCTCATGTCCATGGCGATGGAACAATCCATAGTATGGCATTAAAGTAGACTTAATTATGTAAAATGGACTTTTCAGGGCTTTTAACCATGTTATAGTTGTTTCTCCTCACCATTTACTCACCCGAAGTTGTACTTGGAGTGATTCATGTTTGAGCGATCTTGAATCGCTTATTTCCAAGACGCCATTTTGACGATCGGCTCCCGTTCTCGCCGCCACTGGTACACGCCCACTTGCTTACATCGTTCTCCAATTTAATTTTTTTAATCAGTGATACGCTCAGGATTGGTCAGCGTTGCGTAGTCACTGCTGCTCGCTAGCGTGATCCGCAGCTGTCCACCGGACTCTTTGTCGTCACGACGTTTACGGCGACGTCAGCTCCCACTGGGCGCCGCAGTTTTCTGACGCGGAAGTCAGCCGACCTATTTCTTTTGTGAAGTCGTTTTAGATGAATATTACGATTTCAAATGTGCAAATTCTAACTTAATGACCCACAGGTGTCATAGATTATAATTATAGAGCAGACACAAGCTCAACAGGTCTGATTTAACAGTGTGGCATTCAACTTATCTATCTCCATGGAGACAAGCAGGTCACACCATCAGGATAAGCTCCAATAAGAATGTATGTTTTACAGTTTACGCATTAGGACCGCCCCCTCCCAACTGTAACCGCCTTTTTGGCTATAAATATATCAGTGGTGTTTAATTTCTGTGATGTCATGATCTGGACGCTTTAGGAAACACAGTTTAGAGACAGTTTAATGGAGGATCTTGGTCTCAGGATGCAATAATTAGTCCCAAATTAAGCAACATTTATCCACTCTTGTCTCCTTTTTACAGACTCCCCTCTCCCATGATGCAACAGTGATCCAATGCAGCACTCAGATAACGCTAACAGATTTTCTAACAACTGTTCATGGCTAATTTCTGTAGTAATCAAGCAGCATTGAAACACAATGAGGCGTCGTGTTATTTGTACCAGTCCCGTTGCTGGTGAGAGCCTGGAAGGGCATCTGGAGTAAATTCAATGCCAGTTCAGTACGTTATGTTGGAATCAAATAGTTAAATAGTTAGTCCATAAGGTTGTCAGGTCATTTTAAACCAGATGCCCTTCCAGGAACAACTGTTGTGTCCTTTTACGGGCTTGAAATTGGTTTTACTTCCTATATTTGATTATTGATGATTTTTACAGCAGGATTCGGTTCAAAGTTCACATTCAAAACAGGTAGAAGAATTGACAAAAAGACGGAAATATTAAGTGACATGTTTGTACAGACCTAAACTACAGGGCTAGCAGTTTTTATGCAGAATAAGACCCCATGGAGACACAGGAAGGGCATCTGACACATAGGGACATTTCATTTGTTTTTTTGCTCGTATTGTTCTGTATTTTAAAGGTCCTATATTACACAAAATTGACTCTTGTGAGATTTAAGCCATGTTATAATGTCTGAGTTTTATTATTATTAGTCTGTCTACATCTCCAGTGCTCAAAATGCTCTGTTCCACCTCGTGATGTCATGAAGCGGTAGTTTTCCAGTCAACAGTTCAGTAGAGATTGGAAGAGATTAGAGATTTAAAAACACTGCGGAGCACTTCCTGTATTACCACGTGACATCACAAGGTGGAGTGTTTTCAGTTCGAGACGAGCTCAGCCTTAATATGCAGGACGTGTGCGTTAAACACGTGTGAATGCAACAAAACGCAACTCCAGGTCTGTTTTTGAGGAGGTAACATTATAACATGGTTTAAAGCATTTTGTGTAATATAGGACCTTTAAAATACAGAACAATACGTGCAAAAAAACGAATGAAATGTCCCTATGTGTCAGATGCCCTCGCTGATCAAAAAACAGTGTAATATGGGCCCTTTAACAGAAAAAAAAACACAAAAAGAGAGTGTGGTGCTCTCGTTGGGTTCTCCCTGTATAAATAAATGAAATTAATAAAATCCTGTATATTATATCTGCCCATCATCTTTCATTGGGTTATGTAATTTTCCTCCTCTGCATTCTCATATGACAAAACCATTCTTTCAACATCGCAGTGCTCTGTGAGTCCTTATAATTATGTTTGAATAGCTCCACACAGAGACATTATGAAATACCCTCCTCCTCTGCCTTCTCCTCTCTCCATACCAATGAGCTCGCGTTGTATTTGGTCAAAACCGGAACTGC
>KN485561.1:0-19848 GCA_000787095.1 Periophthalmodon schlosseri | reverse complement strand
CGCTAACACTACAACAGCGCTAACACAACAACAGCGCTAACACTACAACAGCGCTAACATGACAACAGCGCTAACACTACAACAGTGCTAACCCGATAACAGCACTAACACGACAACAGCGATAATATGACAACAGCACTAACACGACAACAACGCTAACACTACAACAGTGCTAACACAACAACGGCACTAACACGACAACAGGGATAATACGACAACAGCACTAACACTACAACAGCGATAATATGACAACAGCGCTAACCCGATAACAGCACTAACGCGACAATGGTGCTAAAACAACAACAGCGCTAACACTACAACAACGCTAACACAGACTTTGGTTGTTTTTTTTACCCTGGTATCTGTACTTTCACTTGAGTCGATTTTTTCATGTGATACTTTTACTTGAGTATTTTTTCGCGCTGTTATCTGTACTTTTACTTAAGTAACAAAACTGAGGACTTCTTTTACCACTGCTTCAGCAACAAACCGAACTTCAAAATATGTTATCGGGACAGGCCTAGTTTTTAATGCGTTTACAGACACTGCCAGATCCTTTTTTTTTTTTTTTTTTTAATTTTTTTTATGTTTTTCTGTTTTTTTTGTTTTGTTTTTTTTTTCTTGCAAATAGCCGTAGCCTTGTTGTTTCCTGGGTCCTGCATTCAGTTGTTTACATTTTGACCATATCTTTTCCTAAATGAGGCTGTTTTTCTTGTTTTTGTGGCAGTAGCTGTTGCGCTTTCTTCGTGCTCATAAATCAGATTAGCAGATTAACGTATGTGTGAGGTATGAAGGGTGAAACTCAGGGTAGACACACCTCCAACTAACGAAATTTGGTACGTAACCCTTTATGTGACCCTGACCAAAAAAGTCTATGGGGACCACACCCTAACGCTGACGTGAAGGCGGCCATTTTGAATCTAATTATACAGATGTCCAAAATCTACTCGTATCTACTCACACTTTATCGAACTTGTCCCGGGGTTTTTATCCGACGGACTCCAAACTGAGGCAGCATCGTCACGTCATATCTGGGGTCAAGAGTTGTTAAAAGAATTTACATAAGTCTCAGGGTGTGGTCATGACGAGCAATTAACGAAGCGGCCATTTTGAAAGGCATAAAAATTCCTGTAACTTTTGCAAACATCGCCGGATTCAGACAAGCCCAATGTAGCGTCTGTGTTTTTTGATGAGCTGGACAAATGATGTGTGGGATTAAAATTCCATCTTTAAAAATGGCTCTCCAGCGCCCCCTGCATAGTTACAATGGGCCGTAAACATTTATCTCCAACATGACACTGGAAATATTGAATCACATGTCAGGCTAAGGTTTATATGCAGCTCTCCCACTGTGGCGTGCAAGAGTTGCGAGGGCCCTTTATCACTGCTTGCAGTTTTAATTTTTTTTTTTTTTTTTTTTTTTTTTTTTTTTTTTTTTTTTTTTTTTTTTTTTTTTTTTTTTTTTTTTTTTTTTTTTTTTTTTTTTTTTTCCTTTTTTACCTTTTTTTATTTTTTTTTTTTTTTTTTTTTTTTTTTTTTTTTTTTCTTGCAAATAGCCATAGTTTTTGTTAGCTGGGTCTTCCTGTCTTGAGATGTGTTGCTGCTGTTAAAGGAAACTACTAATTTTGGTGGTATGTGAGTGACCAGGTTCTCATTTCTTCACATTTTGACCATATCTTTTCTAGTTTTTGTGGCAGTAGCTGTTGCGCTTTTTCCGTGTTTATAAATCAGATTGGCAGATTAACATATGTGCGAGGTACGGAGGGCGAAACTCAGGGCAGACACAGCTCCGAAAAGGCTTTTGGAAGATTTTTTTTTACTTTATGTTTGGTTTTAAAATTCGTTAATGTCTTCTGTTTTTCTTCCATCTTTAAATGTGACATATTTTTCTGGTGGTGTTGTCAAAAGGAGAGATTTGTCTGTTTTAACTTGCTTTACTTAAATACTGTTATACTAAAATTGTATTGTTTTTCATATAAAAGTACCAAGCAAAACGATTACTTTAGTACTTATTCAAATGTAAGAAAAACACTCCACCATTAGCTATTACAGGCTATTCTGTTTTGAGACATATTTGAGCAAATGTAAAAGGAAAATATATTCTCTTGTCAAGATTTTTGGTGATTAAAGGAGCACTGTGTAACTTTTCTGTAGATGGGTCTGCTGCCTGCTTGTCTCCATGGAGATGCTATGCGTTTATTGTTCCACAGTATGGCATTAAACATAGCGTAGCATTTGTATTAGCATGTCGTAACTTTTTTGACTGGTTTTAACCATACTCTACCAGTCAAAGTTTGGACACGCCCCCAGTTTGGACACGCCCTCTCATTCAGAGTTTTTTTTCTTTATTTTTACAACTTTCTACATTTTTGATACACACAGAAGACATCAAATATATGAAGTAAGATATATGAAATTATGTAGTAAAGAATTTTTCGATAAAGGAAAAGGTGAATTTGGGGTCCTACCGGAGGAGCTGGAGGAAGTGTCTGGGATGAGGGAAGTCTGTCAGTTCCTGGATGGATAGTAGAGCTATTTACCTTTTTTCTTTGCTACATAATTCCATATATCTTACTTCATATATTTGATGTCTTCTGTATTTGTCTAAAATGTAGAAAATAGTAAAAATAAAGAAAAAACAAACATTGAATGAGTGGGTGTGTCCAAACTTTTAACTGGTAGTAGGTAATTACAAGAAAAATTGGAGAAAAAAAAGATATTCTATGAAACAGTGGCCAAGGTTAATGCCATACTTAGGAACATTCAAGGCCAATCAGTAACATCTGCATGGAAAGTTACATAGTGCATCTTTAAATATGATACGCACAATTTATATTTTTTTAAGCCATGCAGAAACCACAAACTACACACAAAATGAGTTAATGTACAAATATATAACAGTTACATAATGGTGAAATAAGTGTGATCAAGAACACAGCTGATATGAAGTAAGCTTTTTTTTCTTTTCATTCATGGTACTAGTAATCACAATATTTCTATCTGAAGTAACCGTAGCGCTCCAAAGTACTGAACTAACCCTTAAACTCCTGCTCAAACTGTATTAAAGGGCCCATATTACGCCATTTTCTGATCTGTTATAATGTTCAAAAACATCAAAAACAGACCTGGAGTTGTGTTTTTCTTTCATTCACACATGTTTAACACACAAACCCTGCGTATTTAGGCTGAGTTCTTCTCTCAAACTGAAAACACTCTGCTCCACTTTGTGATGTCATGTGGTAACACAGGAAGTGCTCCGCTGTGTTTTTAAACTCCACACACCTTCACTAGAATCATTTGGATAATTTCATGCCTGGAGTTGCCGACCTTTACTGAACTTGAATTAAAACGGAAGCTGTTAACTTGACATCACGAGGTGGAACAGAGCGTTTTGAGGTTTGGAGATGTACAGACTAATAATAAAGTGTTACTCAAACATGTGTGAATGAAACAAAACACGACTCCAGTCTGTTTTTGAGGAGGTAACAACATTATAACACGGCTAAAACCTCACAAGAGTCAATTTGTATAATATAGGACCTTTTAAAATGGCTTAACGTTCCCTAGTTCTATCTCTCTGTGTCCCTCTCTCTTCTCAAACCAGCGTTTTTTTCTGCTCCTTTTTACATTGCACTTTCAGAAGAGGCAGCATGTAGGTATCTGGTCTCCCAACTCGAGCACCTCTGTGGCTGCATGACTCATCCCTCCCTCCTCCCTCCCTCCTCCCTCCCTCTCCCTCTCTGTCTCGCTCTCTCCCTCTCTCCCTCCTTCTCTCCTTCTCTCCCTCTCTCCCTTTGATTTTGTATAACGTTTTTGGATTCTCCTCATGTTTGGATGGTTTCACAAAAGCGCTTTAGACTGGCCAAGCTGTGAATATGTTTTTACATTAATCTGATGCTACTGGATGAATAAAAAAAACAAAAAAAACACAAAACGAAAAACAACACTACACTTGTATTACCTTAATAAAGCTCAAGTAAAGACTTAAAGTGACAGGTTGAACTACTCATTGGACTAATCCTGTCACTTTAAAGCTACCATCTGTGATTAGATTGGTAGACCCACCCCTGTTGTATTCTCACACTTCACCACTAGATGCTATCTACGTTACTGGTGTCTGGTAGTGCGCCAGCTTTGGTCTGACAGAAGAAAAGAAGAGAGCGCAGGTGCAGGGAAGGGGGCCGTCTACTGGTGAAGAAAAAAATCAAATAAATTTACAGATGGTAGCTTTAATTCATAAAGAACACATTTTTATTAAGAATGATTCAAGTTTAGTAACTACTTAAGTAATCCCTTAACTCCTAACCTCTTAATTAAGTAGCTACTAATTAAAAGGACTCATTCTCAATATGTTCATTATGAGTTAAGTCGTCGTTCATGGTTTATTAAGGTTAATTAAGGTCTTGTTATTATAAAGTGTGGCCAGATAATATTGTTTTTAGCAGTGAATCTAGGTGTAAAAGTTTGATTGTAGACCAGCAACTAGGCCATTTTGAACTGTGGTTTATAGACGATAAACGATAATATTGACACCTAACATAAAGCAGAATTATCCCCCCAAAAAGTTTAATTTAAAATATCTACAGCTAGAATCTTGTCATATTTCACAAAAAATAACCAAAAATTCTCACTAGTACAATGAAAAAAGTACTCAATATGGACTCCCAAAAATGACTGTTCCATCTGAACAATAAATCGATATAGTGATTACTGTGACAGGCCGACCGACAACGAACCATCAAACCTGTAGTGATTATATGTCGGCCTTAATGAACCTGTGTATCAAAACTAGATACTTATTTGAACTAGTATTGGTCCTGAAAAAAACTATAAAATTGGGAAAAATATTTTAAAAATCTTGATATACATAATAATAATTTGTAGTCAAGCCAAGTCAAATATTAAATTAATAAGGTTAGGGTTGTATCAAAACTAGATACTTATTTGAACTAGAATCGGTCCTGGAAAAAAAAAAAAAAAATAAAAATCTTGATGTACATAACTGACTCATTGATTAATCAAAAGTAAAAAGGAAAAAAAAACGAAAAAATGCCAAGTCAAATACTAAATTAATAGGGCAAGGGGTTAGGGGTTAGAGTTGTATCGAAACTAGATACTTACTTGAACTAGTATCGGCCCTGAAATTGAAAAAAATAAAAATCTTGATGTACATAATAATTGACAAGTTGACTAATCAAAAAAAAAAAAAAAAAAATCCAAGTCAAATACTAAAATAATCGTTCCTATAATCTCCCTATTGGCAATGGCGATAATAGTAAAGTGGCGATGTTTCTTCTCCAGAAGTTGTAGCGCGCCTCAGACCAATGTAAACAACAAAAATAATGAGAAATTATGATTATAAACATATGAGCGAATAGCCTGCAGTTCACCCCGCTGGAGCGCTTGTGTGAAACCATCTCTCTGACATGTTAAGATGAAATAAATGTGTAGCTGTAGTCGTTTGCCCCCCACTAATACAAAATGTTCCGTATAATTTGATTTTTTTTATAATCTCGTCATCCCATGTCTCGAGTTTTGTGTTCCATCTGGTCTATGTGGCTGCATGGTCTGTCCTGCACGCCCTCCGTCTCTGCTGGAGCTAATATAGGAATGATAACACTTACCTCCATTTTGTTTTTCGTTTATATTATTAATGATGAATCTTATTTTTTTGTATGGCTGTTTGGTGTTGCAGGGGAGGTACTGTTTCAGATGGCCGAGGTTCACCGACAGATCCAAATTCAACTGGAAGAAATGGTAAGTGTGAAACTAGATCGGCATTTAATCGAACCGCAGAGAAGTACGGTACAAGTATAAGGTACACGCAGATACCGCAGACCCTCGCCAAGGCAGTTGTCGGGACTTGCAGTGGCTTCTTTCACTGTGCCAGAAAATCCGTGGACCAAACTGCAAAATTTACTCATAAATCAAGAAAGTATTTGGGCTTTCTGAGTGTAAATCTGGTTTATTACAGGACTGTTCCAGGTTGAAACTAGGGCTAAACTAAGGAAGCACCGATCCAGCTTTTTCAGTATCGATACCGATTTCGATACCGTAGCTTTAAGTATCTGTCAATACCCGATATCGACCGATACCAGTGTAGGGACTGAAAACAGCATTTACTTCCTTAAAACAAGATTAATGCAACACAAACCTGATCCAAATGTGTTACGTAACTGTTATTTATTCCACCAGAAACTACAGAACAGCTTTGCATAAATAAAAATTCAAACATTATGAGACTTTCTGGGCTGAGTACAACCAGTAAATAGTTTTATTACATCAATTTATGTCCGACCAGAATATTTGGAAGCGATATTTGATCCAGCTAATTTTTCAGTGGGATCGGTGCATGCCTAGGCTAAACCAGGTCTAAAATAAGACTTCTAAACAACAAACAAATGAAATTCACTGTAAATGAAACCCTTGAACTTCATGCATATAGCTAGCACAGACCAACGGCAGTGCGGCCTCATCGTCCAGTCCCTTCTACACTCAATGTTCAATCCAAAAGGGTCTGGAACTGGACCAGAGAGCATGAAAAACTCCACCACAGCTGCTAATTCACGAGCAAAGACCACGCCACAACAATTTAAAGATATTTATTGACGATTTGAATAGATGTGGTGATAGAGACTCAAGATGGGGGCCCCGTCTCAGCCGATTTAGGACCCTTCCCTCCGTCTCTGTAGATGATGAGGTCTTCGGGCTGAAAGACGAACAAGTGACGGGGGGGCGGGACAGACGGTGTTGCCGGGATGGGCTTGTATATACAGGGCTTCTGGGTAATTAGAGGTGCGGTTCGCTGGAGGAGAGGAGCAGGAGGAGGTGTGGTCCTGCTCCTGAACTTCAGTTGATCATGCTAACTCCATTTTGTAGCACAAGTCCCTCAGATGTGGAAAGCATCTCTGAAAATTCTTGTATCATTAAAAAAAAAACTTCAAAAAAACAAAATATATAACTTTTTGTTTCCTGAAGTAAGAGTTTGGTGCTTCGAGCGCTGATTCTACAGACATCTACACTGTTTCTTAGTCCTCTGTGTTGTTTTTTTTTTGCTCATAAGCCTGTCAATCACACCTATCTGAAATCGAGGAGACAGAATGCAGTTCCAGACCCACTCGTCTTTGAAATGTTTTGTAAAAGTGCGCGGTTCTGTCTGGCCAGGGAATCAGCAATGCATTTAGAGCTGCTTGCAATAATAGAGTTATTTGTGTCGGAAGGTCCTCGAATAAATGGTAAATGGTCGAGTTTTTCTACCTCCAAAACACTCAAAGCGCTTTACATCAAGGAACCGCTCACCCACTCACACACACACTCATACACCAGTGTACGAAGACACATCTGACCGCTCTAACAAAGATGTTTATGTCGAGAGCGGGATTCAAACCGGACAAACGCTCTACCAACTGAGCTACTGTCGCTACTGTCACCTGTTTAAGTATGAATTATGTGTGAAACAAACATTCTCATTACGCAAAAACATTGACTAGATAGAAAACAAGAGCTAAAAAAGTTGTAGTTCATTTATATTTCTGTAATTTTCTTGTTTTAGACTAATTAAATGTTGTACTCTTCCGGAAAATCACAAAATTAACAAGTTGCAATGGAAATCGCAGAAACAAAATGGCACCTTTTACAAATCAGCAGTTTAATTTTTATGTTGTTCCGATCTCATTTTGCGTTGGAGCAGGGGCGGAGCCAGACATTTCGGTTGTAGGAGCTAAGGGGGTGCTAAGGTCTTCAATGCGGGTGCACACTTAACAGTATCGAGTTAATTTGGAGCCTTTTAACAATGGAGCGAATCCCCACCTCCTACAATGTTTGCTCTGCTGTTTAAATGTAGTTAGCTCCTGTAGTGATTTATAAAACATGGAATTCTTTCTTTTTATATATTGTAGTCTCATTTTGAACACTCTGTCGGTGCCATGTGAGCATTTTTAGTTGAAATTGGATGTGCTGTGAAAGCGGGCAAGTTTATTTGTACAGCACGATCCGTACACAAAGTAATTCAAAGCGCTTTACAGAATAAGAAAGACATTAAAATCACAATACAACAAATCAAAACATAAATAATCATCATAAAATTAACATTAAAAGAGACGAGTGCAGAATGAAAACCTTTAAGTCATATGCACAGCTAAACAGAGCCGTTTGGAGCCTGTTAGTCTCATTTTGACGCCTCTGTGGTTGTCGTTTGAACAGTTTAGCTGAGATTGGATCTGCGATGAAAACGGGGCAAAAATCTTTGACGGAGCTACGGGGGAGCGTCGGCCGCTCTAGGGGAGGTCAGCGCCCCCTCAAGCCCCCCCCCCGGCGCCGCCCCTGCGTTGGAGTACTCATATTAAATTGGAATATAGAATAAAAAATCCGTCTTCTATCATGGATTACAGGCTTAAAAAAAGTAGTATTCTTAGCCCAAAGCTTAATGTCAAATCTGAAGTACTTTGAATTGATAAATCCTTTTAGTGTGTCGTTCGGTTGTCTCTTCACAGTATTTCACCGTAAGTTTAAGTTTGACCTTTTCCCAACCCTTTTTCTTATCTCAACAAAACATCCTGCACAAATCCACCGGTTTTCAACATGACAGAGATGCTTTTAAATCCACATGTCAGTTAGGTAAAGTATGTGGTGACCCTCTGTGATTTGTAACGTATTTATTTATTTATTTTTCCAGCTCAAGTCGTTTCATAATGAGCTTCTGACAGAGCTGGAGAAGAAAGTGGAGTTGGACGCTCGATACCTCAATGTAAGATATTTATGAAAAAAATCGTTTTCTGTAACAACTCACTGCATGCGATACTTTACCTGCTTAGTGTTGGTGTAGATCTAACCATAGACTGTGTAAAGAAGTGGACTGAGTGAGTGTGACGTCATCCGTAGCGTTCAGCTCCAGTAAAATGAAGCTCATCGAGGCTAGAGCAGTTATAGGGGCCAATTTGGAGCCGGCTTCCATATTTGGAAACCGAGTATCATAGCAACCAAAGAGCCAATGCGGAGCGAGGCTGTTGAAGGTAACACCCCTTCCCGCCCGCACCGCTGGTTTAGCAGGGAGTGGACTCTCAGCAACGCTGTCAATCAAACCTGTTGCTAACGCTAGTGGGAGTGACCTCGGGGAAAGAAAACGCCTGATTTGTCTGTTTTTAATGTTCATATCTTGATTTACTGACACAACAGCGAAATGAAAATACCAGAATAATGTAGAGCGGGTTAATACGAACATTTTAAGACCAAAATGACGAGCCTGACAGCAGCAGTTACAGAGAGAGGGGCGATGGTTTTTCAATAGAAAGTGAATTGGAGCCAGAGTCAATAGAGCCGGGCTATGTCCATTTATATATACAGTTTATGGTTCTAACATTATCTCTATAGTCAGTAGACAAGTAAGTTTTAAAAGTACACTATGCAACTTTTTTGGTGGAGGGGTCCATGGAGACAAGCAGGTGACATCACCAGGCAAAGTTGCAGGTCAGATCTGTGGAGAGGTGGCCCCAATCACAGTAAACATGTGTTTGGAAACATCCATCCATTTTCTTCCGCTTATCCAGGGTCGGGTCGCGGGGGCAACAGTCTAAGCAGGGACTCCCAGACTTCCCTCACCCCAGACACGTCCTCCAGCTCCTCTGGTGGGACCCCAAGGCGTTCCCAGGCCAGCCGAGAGACATAGTCCCTCCAGCGTGTCCTGGGTCTTCCCCGGTTGTTTGGAAACAAAAATATCTAATTGAATAAATGGAATAAATAAATGTAATACCTTACTATGGAAATCTTCTTGGCAAACAGGTTTGTGGACACCCCACCAGGAAAGTCACATATTACACCTTTGAGATTTTCAATGGTAACATGGAAACTTGAATGAACATTGTATAAATACTGCCATCTACAGAATATATTGTAGTGTTAGTATAAGTAGTAGCAGTAATAGTAAGTAGAAGTAGTTAATAGTAGAATTTTTTTTTCAAATTTCATCCATTTTAATATGCTATGGTCATATCCAGTGTCTTCTTTGGTGTCCTGTCCATTACATAAAAAAAGTTTGTTAATTTCCGAATCCCACTGACTCTGTCCCGTCTCCACCAGGCCGCCCTGAAGAAGTACCAGATGGAGCACAAGAGCAAAGGCGAGAGCTTGGAAAAGTGCCAAGCCGAACTGAAGAAGCTGCGCCGGAAAAGCCAAGGAAGCAAACACCCGTCCAAATACGGAGACAAGGAGATGCAGGTCAATGTGAGGTGTGTGTGTGTGTGTGTGTGTGTGAGGGGGGCAGACAGGGGTCCTGCTGGGGGCGTTTATTTGGCCCAGATGCCCCGCCACCAAGGCCAGATGGAGGAACAATGAGAGAGGATGAAGGCTGAAGTTGCTATGACAAAAAGTACAAGGTTAGAGTTGGTTTTGTTGTGGGTACAGTTAGCAAGGTCAGGGGTAATTACTGGTCTAAGGCTGTGTTCACAGTTGCACACACACCACATCAATACTGGGACTGAACCATAGACTGTATATATAAATGGACATAGCTAACCTGCTAGCTGCCGCGTTCCAAATAGGTAGTGATCATGGGCTGAGCTTCCGGCTCCATCGACTCGGCTCTAATTCGCTTTACATTAGGAAACTGTCGTCCCTCTGTCTGTAGCTGCTGCTGTCAGACTCATCATTTTGGTCTTAAAATGTTCATATTAACCCGCTCTACGTGATCCTGGTATTTTTATTTCGCTATTGTGTCCGTAACTCAAGATATGAACATTAATAAGAGACAAATCGGCTGCCTTCTTTCCCCGAGGTCGCTCCCGCAAGCGTTAGCAACAGGTTTGATTGACAGCGTTGCTAAGCGCCCGCTAAACCAGCGGTGCGGGAGGGAAGGGGCGTTACCTTCAACAGCTTCGCTCCAGATTGGCTCTTTGGTTGCTCTGATACTTGTGGTCGGAATTCCAAATGTGGAACTCGGCTCCAAATTCGCCGCTATAACCGCTCCAGCCTCGATGAGCTTCATGTGACTGGAGCCGAACGCTGTGGGGGACGTCACACTCACTCAGTCCATTTCTTTATACAGTCTATGGACTAAACCAAGACCAGAACAGAACCTAAACGCAGCCTGAAGCCGCTCAGATCTGTGTCACCAAAAGCTGTTCTCGGGCAAATTCTGCTTTAGAATCAAGATGATTCAGCCCATTATCATCATTACTGAATATTTCATTGAGTGGAAATTACGTCAAAGACATTTTGTTTTCTCAACGGTGGGTTAGATTTCTGTTAGGCATAAGAATCATCCACTAACAAGAAGCAGGTGACAAGGGACACACTCAATTATAATTATAAGTTCACAAATTGGGATTAAAACTGCTACGATTTTCTGGGCTATGGCAAAAATTACACCCAAAACGTATTAGATCTACAAACAAAGTACATGGCCTGGTTTGGTATTTTCACACTGGCAAAAGTTCTCAACAAATCCAGGACAGTAAAATGGTGTTATGAGCTTCGGGTCTGACTCACCGCAGCAAGAGACAAACCAGTGGGAGGACTTAATGTGAAAAGTTGGTGGGCAAAGCAATAACTGTAGACTGTACTGTGTAATGTACTGGATGAGGTGTGCAGGTCAGTAGTTCTTCCAGGTAAGTTGAATCTCTAGGCTCTGATGTGGAGGCGTTAAAGGTGGGTGAGGTCAGCAATAGGCAGCTACAGTTTGATATAATATAAGCAGATGTAGAATGAATTAAACCAGAGTAATTGTATTTTCTAGTTTATTCCTACTTCCTGTCACCTTTTAGTTAGTTAAATCAGACCCATTGTGCTTGTGTCTGGTTTATAGTTATAATCTATGTCACCCGTGGATCGTTCCGTTATAATTTGGACATTTTAAATCGCAGTATTCATCTAAAACGACTTAATAAAAGAAAGAAGTCCACTGGCTGCAGCGTTAGGGACTGATTGACAATATGGCGTCTTGAAAATAAGCGATTAAAACTCCACTCCAAAAACAACTTTGAGAGGATAAATGAGAAGTAAACAACTATAACATGGTTAAAAGCTCTGAAAAGTCGATTTTGCGGAATAGGTCGGATTTAAAGATTAATGGTTAACAATAGACTTATACATTTGCTGTTAAAGGTTCACCATGTAACTTTACTGGTGGGAGGTCTGCTACCTGCTTGTCTCCATGGAGATGTTATCGCTTAACTTATCCGTCTTGTATTTGTTCAGTTGCAAAACAAAAAAAAAAAAAACTCTCCACAGAACCGACCTGTAACCCGGCCTGGTTGCGTCACATTCTCGTCTGTGTGGAGATAGATACGTTTAATGTCATACTGTGGAACATTACGGGCAAAGCAATAGCATCTCCATAGCGACAAGGACCTATATAGTCATTTTTGTTCAAATTACAGCCCCCATTTAAACAGTTAACTGTAGTTATATTTAGCAAGTGACAAACATAGGCTGAGTCACATGAACCCATAACCCTCATGGACATGTGTAGACGCCATATTGTATTTTGAAAAGGCCCCAGCGTGAAATCGTTGTGTCTCTAGACGTTAAATGCACAATCTGCTCTGGAGGTCTTGAGCAGCCGTGGAGCCTGCCAAATGTTGGATTAGAACCAACGAGAACTCAGCAGACACTTAATAACGAAGATTTCGTGTTCGTTGGATGAAAACATGGCCAGTCAACTGTTGTTAGCAACGCAAATCTGTTGTTTGTTTTGGTCTTTTTTTAGTCAGAAGAAACCATTCAGACACATGGGGTAGGACTGAACCACTATCGTAGGGCTGTATACTTTGCATTTTGTATACTGGAAAAAAAAACAAGAAACTGATACTCAGATTGATCATCAAAACACACCCTTGAACACACCTGCATTTACATAAAATCCACCTGCATTATGTAACTTTCCTAGTTGTCTCTATGGAGATGTTATTGTTTTGTTTCGAATGTTCCACAGTTTGGCTTTAAACTAGACTCCTTCGCATCGTTGTGGTATTCGGATCTCTATTAAGTATCGAGTCTATTCCTTAGTATTGAAATAAAGCTTGAAATTTTAGTATCGTGACAACACTAATTCATACAGTGAACGGTGCCACTTCTCCACAGATCTGGCCTGTAACTTGGCCTGGTGACACTACCTGCTTGTCTCCATGGAGATTTGCAAGTTTAATGCCGTACTGTGGAACATACCAGGCAAATCAATAACATAGAGACACAATCAGAAAAAGTTACACTGTGGACCTTTAACCGATCTCCAAAACGAGACTCGGGACTATTACGGTTCTGAAACTACATTATAGCATAGTTTAAATGCTGATTTCCCTCCTCTGCAGTAAATCATATTAAACCTATTCAATCTAGTGGACCAAACCTTGCCCCTCCCCCTTTCTGTCGCTGGCTTTAAATGTGCCAGACGTCAGCAACTTTCCGCCGGAGCTGCACAATGCGTCCTGATTGGCTTATTGTGGCCCCATCATATTCACGCCATATTCAAGAGAAGCCATTGAAAGCTTTCCATTCAAGCGATAGAGAGGAGTCCCGCGGCGTCCCCGGTTATGCAACAACGCTAGACGCGACCCACTGAGATTAAGTACGTCAAAAGTTGAAGTAAGGAGCTACGTTATATACGGGTCTATAGCAAAAGAAAATTCAATTCTGTCAACTGAACAAAAGTTTTAGACCGAAGTAGAAGTGTGTAATCCATCAGTCGTCCAGGTCTCATTCGTAGTAAAAGAAAAATCTGGACAAAAAGTTGTAGGAGTGAAGACGTACCACTAATAGGTGTGAGAGCAGCCATTAGGGGCCCGGATGATTATGCTACGTATGACTCAGGCACGGTTCACACTTGTAGCTCATTAGACCTAGCCAACAAACAGAAACTGTAAAACTGTAAACAATAGATGTGTTAGTTTCAGTGTAGTTAGCTCCTCCCTTCAGACAGATATGAGGCAGTGTCCAGCAGTAACCTGACCAGAACTGAAGAAGCGGATTGGATGAGCAGCGAAACGTCTTCACTTCTACAACGTTTTGTCCAGTTGACAGATTTCCAAGCTGCTTCTTCAGCTCTGGTCAGATCACTGGTGGACACTGCCTTATATTTGTCTGAAAGGAGGAGCTAACCACACTGAGACTAACACACCTGTTTGTTTATAGTTTCTGTTTGTTAGCTCGCTCTAACGAACTACAATAAGTGTCAACTGTACCTGAGTCATGTTTTACATAATCATTCAGGCCCCTAATGGCTGCTCTCACACCTATTAGCATACTGGCTAATATTAGCGTACTATTGTTTTCCTTGTTTTGATTTAGGTCAAATCAAAACAACAAAACGGGGGGTTAGACATCATTTATCTCCTTTTTATCAACTCCATCGTCAGACCTAAATCATAATGTCCTATATTCAAAAATAGAATCTGTTCAAGTTCATGGCCCATTTTGAAACGGACGACACAATACAAAATTTGACAGATATACAGTTTATACACTACTAGTCAAAAGTCAAAAAAGGACACACCATCTCATTCGACGTTTTTTTTATTTTTTTAATTTTTACTACTTTCTACATTTTATACAAATACAGAAGACATCAAATATATGAAGGAAGATATATGGAATTATATAGCTTTAATGTTAATTTTTTTTAAATATATTTTAGATTCAAATCCTCAAAATAGCCACCCTTTGCTTTGTTGAAAAATATTTAACTTTTTTCCTTTACTACATAATTGCATATATATCTTGCTTCATATATTTGATGTCTTCTGTATGTATCTAAAGTGTAGAAAGTAGTAAAAATAAAGAAAAAAAAGCATTGAATGAGAGTCTGTATCCGATTCTATAGATTCTATTTTTGAATATAAAACATTGTGATTTAGGGCTGAGAATGGAGTTATAAACAGGAAATAAATGATGTCTAAGCCCCATTTTGTTGAAAAAAAAACTAAACTTTGAATGAGTGGGTGTGCATAGTTGAATATTTTTGAATGACGAACAACCAGGAAATAAGGTGGGCACATAACGAGAGGTTTTAACGAGCAGACTGTCCCGTTACATAACACGTTTGGTGCCACATTGAGACAGGAGCTGACGGAAATGACAAGGAAGTATCAACAAAGCATTGAAAGTGCCAGAACGGTGACACTTTTTACAACCACTTTTGCACCTCGATCTGAAGTGACAAAGATTTTTCGGTGTTTCCGTCCCTTTAGCCAAACCAATACACTTTAGTTGTTAAAAAGGTATGAAAACTAAGAAATGTATACCGACAAAAAACATTATGAACGAATGAATGAATAACCAAACTTAATATTCATGAGAAGTAAAGCTTTAAGTAGTATTTAAAGCCCCACCATGCGAAATAAAATGTGTTCTTACTGTGCGCGGGCTTGCGTCTCCACAAACCTGACTCTTACTAGGCCTAGGCGACGGCCTCCTTCTGCTTGTGTCCATGGAAATGTTGTTCTTTTAGGCAGGGGCGTCGACAGGGGGGCAAAACAAAGACGTCTGTTGTCTTGGGCCCCAGAGACTTATGGGACCTTTGCCAATTAATTTATATTCGAGGGGGGCCCATCTAAGCCTTCTTGCCCCAGGCCCCCAAAATTTCTGTTAACGTGCCTGCTTTTAAGTATACTATTCCTATCTCCACGGATGATGTTCGACAGAAAGAAGAAAGTTACATGGTGTTGCTTTAAGTATAGCTATTAAGTACTTAATTCATTATTTATACCTAATTAAGTGTTAAGTGTTAATCATTTCTTAAGGCTAAAAAGGTGCAGCTTTTACAGTGTAACCAGTAATCAAATATTTAACGCTCCTCACTGTGCACAACAGCACCAGGCAACCTCAACGTTAGCATCACTACTTCCTGTTCAATTTTATCTCTGAGGTTTTTCACATTAAAATGAATAAATATTTAAAGATCAGACAGTGGACGGGGAGCTGCGGGAGGATTCACTGACAACATGTTTAAAATGAATAAATATTTAAAGATCAGACAGTGGACGGGGAGCTGCGGGAGGATGTCACTGACAACATGTTAAAAACTACACAAATAACATGAATACTTCACCAGAGGACACTTCTGTGTTTAGAAAGAGTGATGTTTGTGTCTCAATGCTAACGCTAATGCTAATTTTGAGGCATAATAGATATTAAAACAACACCACAAACTGAAGTATTCTACATATACAAATAAGTGGGTAGTCTTTATTTTTAATTAATTTGAACACTAATAGGTTGTTTACTTCATGTTTTCTGATTTCAATAAAGCGACTGTTAGCTTTGAGACACAGTGAGCTAGCTAGCGCGCTTATACTACTCATTAAACTATTTTTCGCCCGTCCAAGTCTCTCCTAGTGGAAAACGTCTGAAGAACAAAGTTAACATTTCATTTTTATTTTGGTCCCGCAGTACGTTGAAGCCATCAGCAACAAGCAGAGCGAGCTGGACAACTACATCGCGGAGGGATACAAGAACGCGCTGTCCGAGGAGCGTCGGAGGTACTGCTTCCTGGTCGACCGGCAGTGTGCCCTGGCCAAAAACACCACCGGCTTCCACGGCAAGGTAAGACCCGACCGCGGCCTGAATGAATTAAAGTTGAACTGTGAAACTTTCCTGAGGGCTGCGCCACTCGCCGGACTCCACAGGGATGTTATTGCGTTGCCTGGTGTGATCTACGGCATTTAACGTACCTATCTGCGTAGAGAGAAGCAGGTGACGCCGCTGGGTTACAGGTCAGATCTGTGGGGAGGCCAGCCGCTCACAGTAAGAATGAGTTGCGTTCATGTGACATCATTACATTCGATTTTAACACTGAGCTGAAGGACAGGTCAGAATTTTATGGTAGAATTTGCAGATTTGTTAACCTGGTTTATGGTTATGTTGTCTTTTTATGTGAAGCACTTTGAGTAACTGAAGTTCTATGTTAAATGTGCTATATATAATAATAAAATTGACTGTATATATAAATGGACATAGCTAACCTGCTAGCCACCGCGTTTCAAATAGGAAGTGGTCAGAGAAAACTATGGCTCACCGCGTTTCAAATAGGAAGTGGTCAGAGAAAACTGTGGCCCCTCTCTCCGTAACTGCTGCTATCGTCATTTTGGTCTTAAAATGTTCGTATTAACCCGCTCTACATGATCCTGCTATTTTTATTTCGCTAACTCAAGATATGAACATTAATAACAGACAAATCAGGCGCCTTCTTTCCCCAGGGTTGCTCCCGCTAGCGTTAGCAACGGGTTTCATTGACAGCGTTGCTAAGTGCCTGCTTCCTGCTAAACCAGCGGTGCGGACGGGAAGGGGCGTTACCTTGAACAGTCTCGCTCCAGATTGGCTCTTTGGTTGCTATGATACTCGCGGTCGGAATTCCAAATATGGAACTCTGCTCCAAATTAGCCGCTATAACTGCGCTAACCTCGACGAGCTTCATTTGACTGGAGCCGAACGCTGCGGGTGACGTCACACTCACTTAGTCCACTTCTTTACACAGTCTATGAAACTAAGATATGTTTTTTTTTTTCACAAATAGCTTCAGTGTGATTGTTGTTAGCTAAACGCGCTACAATCCATAACATTAATGTACCAAGTTTGCGGAGCTAATCCCATAAAAAATAATGAAGTTTCAACATTTGTGGATCATACGTTTCAAACCCGGTAAATGTCCCATAGATGTAAAAGCCCCTCCTTCCATCTGATGAACGGCATCTTCAAATTCAAGAACATGAACGCAGCCCACACAAGGTATTTTTGAGCAATTAAAGCACCTGTAATGAAATACTTGTAATATACGTAAGTTTTAAGCCATTCTACGGATTATTCCATACAACAAGTAGTGGACCGCCTGCCAGAAAAGTTCCACAGTGCACCTTTAAGTGGTATTTTTGGTTGAATTTTGTTCCTGGCTGGACTCCATTGATGAGCGGCTGACAGTAGATGTGTGGGGAGGGGGAGAGATGACCTACTTCTGCAGGAACAGTGAGATGGAGCGAGTGGGAGTGAGTGTCTGAAGCACCGCTGACAGACAGCGCAACCGCCGCCGCCGAAACATGCTAACAGCAGGAAGTTATACAATACAGCTATGACATCACTTCCTGTCCTGCTTTTAACAGCTGTTGCTAATTATACTAATAAGCAATTGGACCCACTTCCTAGTAGTAATACTGTTAATAGTAGTAGTAGAAGTGGTGGTAGTAGTAATAGTATTAATAGTAGTAGTAGTGGTAGTATTAATAGTGGTAGTGGTAGTAGGAGTGGTGGCAGTAATAGTAATAGTAATGGCAGTAGTAATGGTAGAAGTGGTAATAGCAGTAGTAGTAGTAGTAGTGGTAGTATTAATAGTGGTAGTGGTAGTAGGAGTGGTGGCAGTAATAGTAATAGTAATGGCAGTAGTAATGGTAGAAGCGGTAATAGCAGTAGTAGTGGTGGTAGTGGTAGTAGTAGTATTAAGATAGTAGTAGTAGTGGTAGTAGTATTAATAGTAGTAGTAGTTGTAGTAGTAGTAGTAGTGGCAGTGGTAGTAGTAGCTGTAGTGTTAATAGTAGTAGTAGTAGTAGTAGTAGCTGTAGCGTTAATAGTAGTAGTAGTAGTAGTAGCAGTAATTTTAGTCATGGTTTACTATATTACAAAATACTTTCACAATAGCAACATTTAATATTTAAAGATAATAATTACGCTGAGTTGTTTATTGCCAGAAACTGAACTTTGACCCTTGAGCTCGACTGCGTCACCTGATATTTGGTAAATGTCATTTAAAATGGCTGATGTCACAGGTTGATGTTTCATTTTTATAATTGTCCTCATTGACATTCATTATAAGATAATCACTCTGGGGTAACGTGTTTGTAGCAGCGGATGAAGAGTTTGAGAAAAAGTAGTAGCAGATAGTAGTTCTGTAGTAGTACATAGCAGTAGTAGTAGTAGTAGTAGTAGTAGTAGGAGGAGGAGGAGGAGGAGGAGGAATAATAGTAGAAGGAACATAACAGTAACATACATTAACCGATGTGTAGTTGTAAATACAGTATGCTTTAGTAGTAGTAGTAGTAGTAGTCGTAAAAATAATAGTACAAGGAATATAACATAACAGTAGCCTGCATTAATCGTTGTGAGTAGTTGTAGATAGAACTTGTACGTAGTAGTTTCAATATGTAGTTGTAGTAGTAGTAGGAGGAGGAGGAGGAATAGTAGTAGTAGTAGTAATAGTGGTAGTAGTAGTAAGAATAGCAGTACAAGGAGCATAACATAACAGTAGCCTACGTTAATCGATGTGTAGTTGTAGATAGTACTTGTACGTAGTAGTATGTTGTAGTAGTAGTTTTAAAATCGTATCATCATTTATGTAAAAGTATCTTAATATTTCGACAAAAGTCATACACTTCTTCTCAAAGGTCATTGCAGTTGGTTAAACCTGTGACTGTAGCTGAGACAAATAGAAGGTGTGGGTGGGAAAAAGTGTCTTTGAGCTGAGCTGCTTCAAGACGGTGACTTTGATCAAAATACTTATTGTCACAGGAATGAGATCACATTTCCATTTTTATCCCCGTATTTTTCCCAGCCCAAATAACAATCAGAATTTTAAATCTGATTTTTATTTTTATGGAGTAGTTAATTGTGTTAACTTCTTCTCTGAAAACAAAACATTAAAAACTGACATCTTGTTCTCACACAGCCCTGATTTTAATAGCCCTCTCTCTCTCTCCCCCGCTCTCTCTCCCCCCTCTGTCTCTCTCTCTCTCCCCCTCCCTCTCTCCTTCCCTCTCTCTCTCTCTCTCGCTCTCTCCCTCTCTGTCCCTCCTTCTCCCTCCCTCTCTCCCTCCCTCTTTCTCTCTCTCTGTCCCTCTCCCTCCCTCTCTGTCCCTTCCTCTCTCCCTCTCTCTCTCT
>KN485560.1:13282-29177 GCA_000787095.1 Periophthalmodon schlosseri | reverse complement strand
GGCCGAGCCCCCCTCCGAGTCCCCAGTCTCTGCTTCCTCCTCGGAAGACGTGACGGTGGGTTTGAGGACTTCCTCAAAGTATTCCTTCCGCCGTCCAACAACATCCCCTGTCGAGGTCAGCAGCTCTCTGCCTGCACTATAAACAATGTTGGTGGAGCACTGCTTCCCCTTCCTGAGGCGTCAGACGGTTTGCCAGAATCTCTTTGAGGCCGTCCGATAGTCATCCTCCATGGCCTCCCCGAACTCTTCCCAACCCTGAGTTTTTGCCACTCAGTGAGTTTTTGAGTCATGGCACGCTTGGCCCGCCAGTAATCGTCAGCTGCCTCAGGAGGCCCACAAGCCAACAAGGCTCAATAGGACTCCTTCTCCAGCCTGACGGCCTTACTTCCGGTGTCCACCACCGGGTTTGGGGATTGCTGCTGCGAGAAGCACCGCAGGCCATAAAACAACAGCTACGAGCCGCTGACATAGGGTGTCCTGGTGTCACGTGCACACATGGATACCCTTATGCTCAAACATGGTGTTCGTTATGGACAAACTGTGACTAGCACAGAAGTCCAATAACAGAACACTGCTCGGGTTCAGATCAGGGAGGCCGTTCTTCCCGACCTCCCCTCTCCAGGTGTCACTGTCGCTGCCCACGTGGGCGTTGAAGTCCCCCAGTAGAACAACGAGGCCCCCGGTCGGTGCACTGTCTAGTGCCCCTCCAAGGGACTCTAAGAAGGCCGGGTACTCTGCACTGCTGTTCAGCCCCTAGGCCAACACAACAGTGAGAGACCTGTCTCCGACCCGAAGGCACAGGGACGCAACCCTCTCATTCCCTGGGATGAACGCCAACACGTGGCGGCTGAGCTGTGGGGCAATAAGCAAGCCCACACCACCTCACCGCCTCTCCTTGCGGGCAATGCCAGAGAAATGGAAAGTCTAACCCCTCTCAAGGAATTGGATTCCAGAGCCCAAGCTGTGCGTGGAGGTGAGGCTGACTATATCCAGTCGGTAACGCTGTGTGCACGGTGACATTCTATGTCCCGAGAGCCAGTCTCCATGTCTGGAGATCCGGTCGTCGAGGCCCCCATCCTTGACTGCCGCCCAGATGTCTCCGCACCGGCCCCTCACGGATCCACGACAAGCAAACTGCCAACATTATCATGAATATGTTTCTACACATTATATACAGTAAATGTTTTATACAAGGAGGTGCAGGACAATGCAAGACATTACACGTTTTATTTCTTTCAATAGTGCTATTTTAAACTATAAAATATAAACATCTTCCAGAAGGAAAAAGCACCAGATGTAAATATATACAGGTTCATTTTAATATCTGCAAATCAAATACAAAAAAGCACATTTTACGCATGTTTAACTTTGATCCAAAGTTTAATCATCTTACAAATTTTTTTTCTTGTATAATATAATATTTATTTTAATATAATGTTTTCAACTTGGCCGAAATTCAAGTGACCCTCGTGTAACGTCAACGGTGCTCTGAGCCAATGGAAGAGCCGCTCGTGCCGCTGCTCCGGTCTAACGGTAAGTGGCTCTAAACTCTCCTAAACTCTCTTATTTTACACAAAAACGCGAAAATTCTGCATCAGAACTCACTCTTTAGAACTCTACTCACGAACCACAGCCACAGCCGCAGTTTGATCGCGTTGTGACCGCTTTTGAGAGTTTTTGATCTGAATTCTGGCAGGATTAGCAGTTAGCGGTTAGCTGTTAGCCGTTTGTAACAGTAAGGTGCGAGAACCTCATAATAACCTCATTAGAACCTCAGAATAATGTCAATTTAAGCGCTGTTTTCGCTGATTTAATTGTTGAAAAGTAGAATAAAACTGCTGCTATTGAGTTGCCTCAGAATGTTTAAGTACAGTAGATCATATCCATTCCCCTGGATCTGTTTGCCATGGGTGACCATACCAGGGGCATAAAGCCCCCGACAACATAGCTCCCAGGATCATTTGGCTCAAACCCCCTCCACCACATAGGTAATGGTAATGATTTAAATCATGGTAGGGTTCAGCTGAGCTTTTTAGAGATGTGGGTACCAGCTAACCATGTTTGGTTATTTTTAGGTAAGCACAATGTTTCCTGAAGGTTACTTTTGGTTCTCCTCAGGTTCATATGGAAAGTTTTCTGGCATTGTGTAACATTATTTTTTGGCTGCCCCAAATGTTCCCTTAAGTTTCCCTGAACGTTGAATTATCCTGTGTACAGAGGACTGCATAATCCCTCAGTCATCCAGGTATGATCCATAGTAAAAGAAAAATTCAAATCTTTCAACTGGACAAAAAGTTGTAGGAGTGAAGACGTTTCCACTGGAGGTGGTTCCAAGTGTGGTCCAGTGTGGTTTGCTTGTGATGTGAATGCTAACCAGCTTCAATTCAGCCCAACATGCATTTTTTTATCTAAATAAGCTTCCATAGCACGCTGAGCATGACAATCAAACTGGGACAAATAGACCGTGACAAGACGCAGAGTGAGGAGGAAATGAATGATCGCTGTTATTTCATATAATTACATTAACAGTCGACTTGAGAGGCTAATCAGAGCTGTGGCTAATCTTCACAACATCTAGGCTACATGTATGTATTATTGTAATAAAGTCGTGCATTACCTTGATTCACATCTTTATATCCCGGTCAATGGTAATGAAGTTGTCATAACTCTGTGGTTTGTTCATCTGCTTGTATCCTGCTGCTGTCACATCCATGAAGTAACTTTCTCCTGCTCTGACACCTCGTCAGCTGCCTGTGATGGCCCAGTGTGGAGCATATGCCCATAGAGCATATTTGTAGAATCCAAATGCGAAATTGAAACATCGTTAAAATCTGATGCAGCTCAACTTTTGTTGACAAGTTCAGGGACTTTCATCTGGCCAATGGGTGAATGCGGTTTCTACTTTTTTGTAGTTTCCTGCACTGCCATGCAGCATCACCTCAGGCGAGGGGTATATTCTTTTTTCTCTTGGTTTGGTTCGTCTGAGCTGAAGTATAGTGAGAACGTGATCCACGCTAAATGAAAACAGCAACAATGTCCCCAATTGAACCAGTTATCCGGACTAACAGGTGTGAACAAAGCCCTAAGTGAGCCCCCCAAAGAAGACCTTTGCCCCACCTTTAGCCCTCTCTAAAAAAAACTGTGATTCTCCCCTGTATCCCTCCTCCGCTGCCTGCTGCCTTACATGTACTTCTGGCTGTGCTCTTCCACTTGTCTTAGTTATGGACTGTGAAAGTCAAAGCGTTGCTCAGGAATCCTCTTGTACCGGACCTAGTTTCATGAAGTAGGGCGCCAGTATAAATCACTCCACTCGCCGCATACCTGGTCCTTGTCTATGTGTGTGGGCGTTTTTATCACATTGTGGGGACTCACATCTGTACACACTCACATCATGGGGACCTACCTACCTTATGGGGACAAAAATCAGGTCCCCATGACGTAAATCCTTTATTATTAGACCAACGACATAGTTTAAATTTCAGATACAGGTTAAAATAGTGGATATGGTTTTCACGTTTTTCTAAGTATGACTTGGTTTGGAGGTTGGTAGTATCCATGGTAAATATTTATCACAGTATATACCGTATTTTCTGGAGTATAAGTCGCACCTGAGTATAAGTTGCATCAGCCAAAAAATGCATAATAATGAAGAAAAAAACATATATTTCACATATAAATCGCATCTGAGTATAAGTTGCACCCCCAGCCAAACTTGAAAAAAAGGTGCGACTTATAGTCTGGAAAATACGGTAAGTGGCAGTTTGTGGGGAAAAAAGTTGAGAAGAAAAGTACAAAAATATCACAGCACAATCAGCATGCATCCCACTAATGAACCTACTGCACATCGCAAGTTGCTGTGCACAGTTTTGTACATGTTTTTGTATATTTATGGAGAATTGTTGTGTGGGAACATGGGTGTCATAAGCTTGTGAGCATTACACAGAATCTTACAGCTAACCGTAAGGAGGGTTAGAATAGGGGGGAGGGGGCCTGTCTTAGGACCACATGATTCTAGTGAAGGTGTATAGAGTTTATTGTATTGTATGTATTACCTGTATTACCACATGACATCACAAGGTGGAACAGAGTGTTTTCAGTTTGAGAGAATAACTCTGCAGGATTTGTGTTAAACATGCATGAATAAAACAAAACTCTTTATATTATATTTTTGATGAGGAAACAACGTTATAACACAAATCAGAAAATAGTGCAATATGGACCCTATAAATGACAAATCTATTCAAACAATCACATTTTTTGTCATAATAAGCCCATACTTGTGTCTGGGCCCGGTGCACACATTACAGTACACCCTTTCAGCCTGCAGGGGGTGACTCTTAGTGTTTATCTGGGTGCACATCTCTTTGGTAAAGGCAAATGTTCAGTCACAACCCTTGTTTCTACAGTTATGCTCTCTATTCTGAGGTCTGGGTACATCATCTACTGGCATCTGGGGGGTGGCAACTAGTCCCCATTTTCACCATCACCGGTATACACCCACTGCTCTGTACTTACTTTGTTTTCCAATTTTATTTTAATCGGTGATAGGCATAGGATTTTACAGTGTTGCATAGTCATTTTGGTACAAATAAAAAAAATTGGTACTCATTAGCATGATCTGCAGCTATCCAAAGGAGGGGCCGACAGCTACACCGCTCTTTGTTGTGATGACATTTACGGTGATGTCAGCTTCCATTGGGCACTGCAGCTTTCTAACCCAGAAGTCAGCGCACTTGCTTCTTCATTAAGTCATTTTAGATGATCCACGGGTGTCATAGATAACTATATAGCAGACACAAGCACAATATGTCTTCTTTAACAGAAACATGCAGTTGTTACAAACGTGATTTGACAGCAGAAATATTCAGATTTTGATTTATAGACTCAAAACCAGCACAGGACACCATCAGATTTTTACCTGTGACGTAACAATCCTGTTAAATACAAAATTGCATGTTTTTTGAATGCTCAGACAGAGCAGGCACTAAACAGGATTCATCAAACATGCAGGTGACTTGTTTATTGACTATAGTACAGCATATGGACAAGTGTCTAATATATACTAGTGTGTTTTTGCATAATTTTAAATATGAATGTAAACTGACCTTTCACAATGGAGTTTAGCCCCATAGAGTCAAGTACTGAGCTCTGTGCTGTTGTCAAAAACATTAGCATTTTGATTTAAAACACTCTCTCTACTTCTCCCCATCTGATATGCAAGTTTGTATTAAACAGAGGGGGGGTGGGGGTGACAGATGGAGAGAGGGAAGGAGAGAGAGAAGGTCAAAGAGAGGATGCACAAAGAGAGAGAGCAGGGTTGAAGAAAAAGGGAGATAGAGAGATATAGAAAAAGGAGGGAGTGAAAGAGAGAAAATGGGGGTTGTAGAGAGAGTGGGAAGAAGAAAGAAAGAGAAAGAGAGAGGGGGGGTAAGAGTGAGAGATGGAGGGAATGAGTGGGAGAGGGGTAGAGAGAGCGAGGGGGAGGTAGAAAGAGAGGGGAGAGGAGTAGGGAATTAAACAGAAAGGGGGTGATTGAGAAAGAGAGATAAGATGAAAGCGATGGAGTGATTGTGAAAGAGAAGGAAGGTGAGAGAGTTAGTGAGAGAGAAAGGAGAAATTGGGGAGACAGAGAGAGGAGGGGTGAAGAGAAAGAGGGAGAGATAGAGACACGCCTTGCAAACCCGTGGCTGTTGGAGTGAGAAATTACATTTTCTCTCTCTCCGCCCATTCACTCGTTCATTTGTTTGTTTATGAGAAGTGTTATTATAAATCTAAGAGGTGAGGAGCTGTGCAGTGGAGTGTTCTTACAGAGGCGGTTTTACTGTTTAAAACCAAATCCTCACATTGTTAAGGGTAAAGTAATAATGCCAAAGAATGACAAACACGTGGCATTACAAAAGCCACTATTTAGTTTCATTATTTTTGACAATATTGAAATGTTGAATTGTTTTGAGCAGGTGTGACAGGTGGATGAACCAGTGTATAACTTTCCTTTTTGATGCCCTGATCAGCATGCATTCCACTAATGACACTACTGCACATTGCATCAGGTTTGTGAAGTTGTAGTGTATTGTTTCGTATCATGTTTTTGTATATTTATGGGGAATTGTCGTGTGGGAGCATGGGTGATGTAGGCTTGTAGGCTGCGTATTGGACAGAATCTTAGTGTTAACCGTAAGGAGGGTACAAATAGTGAGAGATCGCTAGATTGCTCAAATATGCATGGTTGACATGTATGAAAAACCTCTTCGGGCATGGTAGAAAGCTCCATTAAGTGCATTTTGCATAATAACCCCTCTTTAATGATAAAAATACCTTGAAAAATATGCTGGAAACAAGCACCTAGTTAACCCCTCACCAAAAAACTTACATAGTGCACTTTAAAGTATAAGCTCTGTATAATGTCATAATGCCATGTGAACCCAACCTATAATCTTTACACATTTCTTAAATCCACATGTCGGTGTATTCCTGAAGCCACATGCCAATTAGAGTAACATGCACGACTTATTTCACATTGTTCGCCTTCCTCTGCTGTTGTCCCGGGCACAGTCAGTTACCCCGCGGTCCAGGAGGGGGCGACAGAGTGTGGGCGTACTGTCTGTGTTCTGAACCCCGTGTTCTCGTTAACCCGCTAAGTGGCATGTGTGGGCGGCCAATCACGTTGCTAAGTGTGGCGTGGGAGGCCTATCATGATGTTAAATGCGGCGTGGGTGGAGGGGAGTGACAGCGCGTGGGCGGGGTCAGAGCAAGCCTGTATAAATAAAGGCCGCAGGTTTGTGTAGCGGCGTGAGGCTGTTTGTGCGCAGAAGGTACAATGATAAATTATTAATAGTTAGTAAACAAATATAGTGAAACCAGTCAGAAATACCTTGAGAAACGGAAATAAATATATATCTACCAAAAATGTATTATTATTTTTTATTAAAGCCATAATGTGTAACTTAACCCAAAAATAGACTAAAATACAGCAAATGTACAAAACTTGTGTCCATATTGTGAGTGGGCTTGCATCTCCACAACCCTGACTTTTATTTGGCCTGGATGATGCTCCTCCTGCTTGTTTCCATGGAAATGTTGTTTCTTTGGCTATAATATTCCACAGTATAGCATAAAACTTATCTATCTCTATGGAGAATATTCCGCAGTATGGCTTTAACTTTCCATTTCATTGGAATCATGCATGTGACGTGCCACCTCCAGAAAGTTACATACTGTACCTTTAAATGAATACCACCATGTGATTAGGCTTGTTAAAGTAAGGTGACAACAACAACGAGAATAAAGAAAAAAGAAGAAAGACGAGTGGATCTGAAGCCGTATCCTGTCTTCCCGATAATAGAGAGGGTGATTGACAGGTGGATTAACCAATCAGAGATACTCCCTTCAGATCAAAACAAACATGGCTGCTGTGGGGAAGCTGGCCTGATGTAATCAAAGCAGGAGGCAGACGTGCATAAAGTGTCTTTTACCAGACGGAAATTTATTTAAAAGATGACTCTGGTTGAATGCAAAATAACTCTATAAAACGGCATAAACTGTTCACACAACTAAACAGAAAAATAAACAACTTAAATTAAATCTGCATCTCAACCACGTGGACACGACCACACTGAAGTCCCCCGATGGACTAACTCTGACTGCTTTTATACACTCCCAGCAGGAAGGACCTTCTGTAAGTACCTCTGATTCTACAGGTGCTGTTAGATTTTAACTTTAGGAGTATTCTAGCCTAAACTGCATAAGTGAGGGCCTTAGTCCCTTTGACAAGTCTCTAAAATTAAACATCAAACACTTAAGTATACAAAATACACAAAGACCTTGAAACAAAAAAGAACTTAACCTAGTTCTCCCCTCCACATGGACCCGCCCACGACCTCACCCCAGAGGCTTTTAAAATGGCCAACATTGGGCACAGCCCCTCTGACTGGGCCATGTGGAGATTCAGGTAAAAATGAATGGATGTATGTTTAACTGAAATTAATCAGTTTAACCAAATACAATATCTAAAGTAATTTGTGTACAGTTGAAACCAGAAGTTTACATACACTATATAAAAAGACTCATGCACTTTTTTCACTCACTGTCTGACATGAAATCAGGCAAAATATTTCCTGTTTTAGGTCAATTAGGATTACCAAAATTATGTCTATTTGCTAAATGCCAGAATAATGAGAGAAGGATTTTTTTTTTGACAATTTTACATTACTTTCTTCAAAGTCAGATGTTTACATATAGTATAAATTAGTATTTGGTACCATTGCCTTTAAACTGTATGACTTGGGTAAAACATTTTGGATATCGTTCCATTAGCTTCTCACAATAGTTAGCAGGAATTTTGGCCCATTCCTCCTGACAGAACTGGTGTAATTGCGCAGTTTGTAGGTCGACCTTGCTCACCCATGCATTTTCAGGTCTGCCCATACATTTTCAATAGGATTGAGATCAAGACTTTGTGGATGCCACTCCAAAACATTGACTTTGTTATCCTTAAGCCACTTTGTAACCAGTTTGGCAGTATGCTTCGGGTCATTGTCCATTTGGAAGATCCATTTGCACCCAACCTTTAACTTTCTGGTTGATGTTTTGAGATGCTGTTTCAGTATTTCCACATAATGTTCTTTCCTCATGATGCCATTTATTTTGTGAAGTGCACCAGTCCCTCCTACAGCAAAATAACCCCACAACGTGATGCTGCCTCCCCCATATTTCACAAATGGGATGGTATTGTCAGGCTTGTAAGCTTCCCCCTTTTTCCTCCAAACGTAACAATGCTCATTATGGCCAAAGAGTTCAATTTTAGTTTTGTCAGAACACAGGACATGTCTCCAAAAATTAAGGTCTTTGTCCCTGTGTGCATTTGCAAACTATAATCTGGCTTTTTTATGTTTCTTTTGGAGTAATGGCTTCTTCCTGGCAGAGTGGCCTTTCAGCCCATGTCGGTACAGTACTCGTTTCACTGTGGATAATGACACACTCTTACCAGCTTCAGCCAGCATCTTCACAAGGTCTTTTACTTTTGTTCTTGGCTTGTTGATGGCTGGACATTCCCATGGTCTTTATACTTACGTATAACTGTTTGAACAGATGAACGTGGCACCTTCAGGGATCTGGAAATTGCACCCAAGGATGAACCAGACATGTGCAAATCCACAATTCTCCTCCTGATATCTTGGCTGATTTCTTTTGACTTTCCCATGATGTTACACAAAGAAGCAGTGTGTTTCAGATGTGCCTTCAAATACATCCACACGTGTCTCTCTAATTAACTCAAATGTTGTCAATAAACCAATTAGAAGTTTCCAAAGACATGACGTCATTATCTGGGTTTTCCCAAATTGTTTAAATGCATAGTAATCTTACTGTATGTAAACTTCTGACTTTGAAGAACGTAATGAAAAATTGTGTAAAAAAAAAAATCCTTATTCCTTATAAATCATTATTCTGGCTTTTAGCAAATAGAAATAATTTTGGTAATCCTAATTGATCAAAAAAACAGGAAAAGTTTAGTCTGATTTCATGTCAGACAGTGGGAGAAATGCGTATGTGTCTTTTTATATAGTGTATGTAAACTTCTGGTTTCAGCTGTATGTGTGGTGTTTAACTGAAAGGTGGACTATAACTAAACAAAGACCAAACAAAACAAACCCGGAATAGTGATATCTAACAGTTTAGTTGAATATTGAAAAAGTATGAGAAATTAAATGAACAAATGAAATAAAATTAATGTGGGTTTAATGGGACAAAGGCCCACTTTGTCACAGTTGCTTACGAGGAAGAAATATAGAACAGAGGACTGAGAAACAGTGTGGATTTCTGCAGAATCAACAATCAAAGCACCAAACTCTTATTTATCTCAAGTAAAAGAAGTGATATATTCTGTTCTGAATGATACAAGAATTTTCTAGAGATGTCTTCCGTATTTGAGAGACACGTGATATGTTTTTCATGCTTTTCATGCTTAACATTAACTTAACTAAATTATAACTCAGATGTTAAGCCAAGTTGATTTTCCTTATGATTCTAAATACTGAGTTGCAGAATCTTACAGCTAACCATAAGGAGGGTTCGAATAGGGTCCGGGAGAGACCACTAAAATACTAGACATGCATGGATGATATCTAAAACCTCTTCAGGCATGTTTTTGATGAGGGAACAACATTATAACATGGTAGAAAACAAGCAGGTGTCAGACCCTCCGTCACTACAAAAGTTCCACAGTGCGCCTTTAAAACATGGCACCTACATTACGGCATAAGTCCTAGTTTCCTCTGCAGTCTCTCTTCTACACCTGTCTGCGCTGCACTGCAGAGATATTGATGTCTTAATAGAATCAAAAGCCAAACAAACTTTATTAGCCTGATGGTTATAATTATGCCCAGCCCAGAGGCGCTAAGTCAATGATTCATCTAGTGCCTAATTAAACAGGTGTGTGTGTGTGAGAGTGTGTGTGTGTGTGCGTGTGTGAGTGTGTGTGTGTGTGTGTGTGTGTGTGAGGACATGTACAGCTAATATATGTCCCTCTGGAGACATATGGGGACATGGGGACATAAGAAGGACGATGCTCTTATAAAACTGTCCCATGATAAAAGCTTTTGTTTGGTTGTGTGGGTAACTTGGGTGATCTATTTATGGACTCCATCTGACCCCAAGACCTTAACTTTTTCTGAGAAGTGATTTGTGGACTAAACCAGGACTAAACTAGGACTAAACCAGGAGTAAACTAAAACTAAACTAGGACTAAATCAGGACAACACCAAGATTAAACCAGGACAACACAAGGACTGAACTAGGACTAAATCAGGACTAAACCAGGAGTATACCAGGAGTATACCAGGACAATACCAGGACTATATTAGGACTATACAGGGGGACAAAAGCACTGCTAGCACTGCCCCCTGATAAAAAATAAAAAACTTTGTGTGTGTATAGCTAACTTGTGTTCTATTTATTGATTCTTTCTAACCCCATGACCATAGCTTTTTCAGAGAAGTGATTTGTGGACTAAACCGGGGCTAAAACAAGGATATACCAAGACTAAACCAGGACTAACCCAAGACTAAACCAGGACTATACTAGCACTAAAACAGGACTATACCAGGATTAACTGTACACATCCAGTTCACCTACTTCTCTCCATAGAGATACAACAGCTTTGCTTAAAATGTTCCACAGTATGGCACTAAAAGTTTTTTATTGCCAGGGATTGTATTGCTCAAAAAACCAAGCAATAACATCTTCATCCTGCCACCAGAAAAGTTACACATTGCACCTTTAAAGGGGATATTATGCAAAATAGTAGTAACAATAATAATCATCATCATTTTTTTTAGCTTTCTATCATTTTATATATATATTTATGTTCCCTCATTAAAAAACATGCCTGAAGAGGTTTTAGATGTCATCCATACATGTTTGAGTATTTTATCAATTTCTCATGGGCACTAACGAAAGTGTAACTTAAAAAACATGTTTAATGTGTTGTTTTCAGCGAATATAACTTTTTCAAAACAATGAAAGATAACAGCAAGGATGGCAAAAGAAAAATTATATTCTGTCAGCTGGACAAAAGTTTTAGAGTGGAGACTATTTCCAGTAGTCAGTGAAAAAGCCTGCATAGTGTATACTGCCCTCAAATTGCATTAGAAAGTTAGGGTGTCTCAGCAATGAAGACTGACAGAAGGTTGTTGAGTGGCAGATGGCTAAAATGTCAGAGAGTATGACAAATACATTGATTTTCATATCACAAAACTCTATGAAAGCCAAACATGCTCTCCCCAACTTCTGTCTGATGCCCTGGTGTGTGTGACCTTTGACCTGCTGACATGCCCAAAGCCCATCTGCCACGGGAGGGGGGGGGAGCTGAAAGAAAGGGGCTTCACGCTGCGTTTAAGGCGGAACTGTTGCACAGATGTGCTTTCAGTGAGTGCCCCCTTAAATACACTGCTGTCCACTTGAAGCTCTTATTGTTGGGTTTCAGATTCTAGAATGTGATGATGTTAGACTTCCAGGTGGGGGGCAAGAGACCTTTTCCTTATGCACTACCAGTCAAAAGTTTGAGACACTTTTTTGTTTTTGTGACATTATAGATTCCCACTGAAGGCATCAAAACTATGAATGGACAACATAGACTGTATAAAGAGTTTATACCCATTTACGCTCCACTTTAACAAAAAACAAACATGGAGTCACCCACAGCAGTCTTCAGAAAACAAGGTGAGAGCATTTCATTTGTTTATTAGCTAGTTGTTGTAATTTATTTTTTATTTTTTTGTTTTTTAAGTTATGCTAATACTGTTGAGCTGTGTTCCCTACTGTCCAGCGGTTAGCTCAGTGTATCTGTATCTATTTTTTTCCTCAGAGGGCCAAAATGAATGCACATTAGCGGGTCGAGGGTCAAACCTAATGACAGTTTGCACTTTAAAATGTTCCTCTGCAAAAAAAATGTATGATTAAAATGATTTAAAGAGGGGGTATTTTACTTCTGTGGGCTATTAACTGATATAACATATTTAGATTACTATGTTACCTTTTATTGTTTGGAAATGCTGCTAGATTTGCCGAAAACAACATATTAACATGTATTATAAGGCCCGAGCCCCTACAGGGCGTGGGGCCTATTGCTTTCGAAATGATGAGTGCATGGGCGCTATGTGCGCTATGTGGGCGCTATGTGGAATGACGTCATTCCACATTGACCCCACGGTGACGTGGGGAAAGTCGAGAGCTTTCAAAAAACATATCATATGTCATTGTAATATTTTCAGATACATTGTTTTTGCTAAAAAATATTATTATTTTTATTATTAGGCCCGAGTCGAAAGTCGAGAGCTTTCAAAAAACGTATAATATGTTGTTGCCATGGCAACGCATATATAGTTTTTGCTAAAAATATTATTATTAGGCCCGAGCTTTCACAGGGCCTATTGCTTTCGCAACGATGAATGCATGGGCTTCGTTGGTGACAAAGCTTTCACAGGGCCTATTGCTTTCGCAACGATGAATGCATGGGCTTCGTTTGGTGACAAGTACAGCCTAAAGGTGCAACACAACACAGGCAAGTGGCGCGTTAGCGCCACCCTCAGGGAGTCTCAGGTCGGCCGAGTGCGAAGTGCGGCCCGCGAGGGCCGTTCGATGCCGCTTGTGGCTTTAATTTATTATTCTTCTTCTGCTCTTTGAGCAGGAATTTGACCCCCTGAACATATTCAAAAACTCACCAAATTTTACCCAAAATTCAGGACTGCCAAAAAATTAGTTTGACTGCAAAAGTCAAAATACATTGCGTCAATGGGAGACATCCCAATGTCAACTTTGTCGTAGAGCCACGAAATTCGGTACATGTGTTCGGCAAGTCATGCCAAACAAAAAATATTATTATGGCCACGCCCCCTGACAAGCCGGAAGTCGGCCATCTTGGATCGAAATTTCCGAAATGCAGAGTCAGCATTTTTGCTCACGTCGTATTTTAATCAACTCCTCTGAGTGGACTTCACCGGCAGGGCTGAAAATCATTGTACATCATCTACACAAGTGGGGCATCAAAAGTTATCACATTAATTTTGATACTTATCATAGTTTGCGTGCGGCGAAGCCGCAAAATTCCATCAGAATTTTTGAATTTTCAAATGTCAAAATTTGTTCCCGTTTGCGAATAAAAAGTCCGATTGCACTCAAATTCAAATCAATTTTAAAACTTTCTGGTCTAAACCTACTCATTGTAAAAAAAAAAAAAAAAAAAAAAAAAATCCACAATAGCGCCCCCTACAGAATAAATAATAAATTTGTATGGGGGGCTGAAAATTTTGTTTTCCCAAATGTTACCAAATTTCACACAAAATTCCATTTGGTCATCCCAATCAATAAAGTCAATCAGACCCATGTCATTTTCTGCAACGTCTTGCCGTGGCAATGCGCTAAATTGCCCATGTTATCCTAATGGGAGTGATCTCAAAATTTACCATTCATGAGAAAAATATTAATATCATAGAATCACGGGAAATTTGGCACAATGACTCTTTATGTAATCCCGATCAAAAAAGTCTATCAGACCCATGTCATCTTTCACTAGGTTGCCATGGCGATGCGCTAAAGATCTCATGTTATCCTAATGGGAAATTTTCCGAAATTTTGTACAATTCGAAGTCTTATAACAACTTGTTAGCTTCATTGAAGAACGTGTCATTTTGCTCCGACACTCTTCAGGTCATCTCCATCAAAAAAGTACGAGGGGGCAACTTTGTATTTTGTACGGTGTTGCCGTGGCGATGCCTCAAAAAACCATATTATTCCATTTTAGTGCATCAGCGCTTCCAATGTCTTTTGACTTTGTTTAGTCACAAGTACAGCCCAAAGCCGTAATAAAACAGAGACAAGTGGCGCGTTAGCGCTACCCTCAGAAAGTGTCGGGTCGGCGGAGTGTGAAGCGAGGACCGTTTGATGCCGCTTGCGGCTTTAATAAGTTTCACTTTTTTTTTGACGCTCTGAGTCTTCCCTTCCTTTACTCCCCATGTTAAGTTGCTCTCCCTTCAGAGCACTATCACAACACAATCAGCGTGCATTCTGCTAATGAAACCACTGCACATCGCATCAGGTTTGTCAAGTTTCTGTGTACAGTTTTGTATCATGTTGTATATTTATGGAGAATTGTCAAGTAGGACCATGGGTGACATAACCTTTTTAAAATATTAGACAGGATTGGCCTCCTTCCCATCTCCTAACATTTTTTTCAATACACAACTGAATGAAAATAAATTCTTCTTAAAAACCCATAACCTCCTCACAGGCCGAATTAGACCCACTCCACTTTGGACACCCTTAGTATAGAACATAGAGCATAAACAAGCCTTGACATTTATTTTTATTTGTATAATCATAACTATTGGGCAATTTAGACAAGTTTTAGCCTTTGTTTACATTATGGTTGCTAGGTAACAGTTATGGAATTACCTCTATGTATGTCACATATGCTGCCTGTCTTCCACCAGCACTGACGCTGTTAAAAGGCCAGAGAAAGAGAGGAAAGAGAGAGGGGTAAAGAGAGTGTGTGTGTGAGAGAGAGAGAGGGCAAAAGAGACAGAGAAAAAGGGAGAGTGTTGTGGAAAAATTACAATTGTAGATGAAAAGTAATCCATTTGTGAAGCCTGGTGAGTTTTGAAATACAAAAAAAGGTTTATTCTTTGTTACAGCAGATACAGACAGGACAGGGCCCAGGCCTGCCCTGGCCACAGACTGGTAGCCTCCCGGCATCCCAAGTCCCTCTCCTAGAGCATCTCTCCCCCTGGTCCTTCGTCTCCCTTAGTCCATCTGAGCTCTCAGTATTTATACCAGAACGACAAACCTACATACATTTAAAAGCACTGACTTTTGTTTCACACCCATGAGATAATGAACTTTTACACTTAGACAGGTAGAACAACATAGTTTCCTGTGGGATGGAGACAGAGCCTTCACACATGTTAATGTCTTGTCGGGGTCTGACAGACTGACACAAATCAAATTAATTTAAAGACATATGATAAGAATATTTTCTTCACAATATTAATATACTTAAATTTCCATCACAACAGGATAGAGTGAGAAAAAGAAGATGGGGTGAGGGAGAAAGTGAGAGAGAGGATGAGGACAGAGAGACACAGGGAGATGAAGAAGGCATGTGTGTGAGAGAGAGAGAGCAAAAGAGGGAGAAACAGGATCTAGCAAGAGAAAGATGATGGAGAGAAAGGATGAGAATAGAGAGAGAAAGAGAGAGAGAGAAAGAAAGTATGGAGAGAGGATAAGGAGAGAGAAAGGGAGATAAAGAGCGTGGTGAGAGAGAGAAAGTGAGAGAGAGAGAATGCGGAGGGAGAGAGAAAGAGGAAGGTAAAGAGGGTGTAAGAGATAAAGAGAGAGAGAAAAA